>CM076577.1:956092273-956327974 GCA_034641835.2 Pinus albicaulis | reverse complement strand
CCGAAGATCTCCGTTAGTAGTCCTATAATAATAGGGTTCATAATTTTGGAATTGACTTTGATAGTCTTGTAAATATGTACATGCCTTGCTTTCTGCAAGTTGTTTTCCCATATTTTGAAAATAATAAAAAATGGAAAGGGGGTAAAAGTCCTAAAAGAAAGATCAAAGGACTTGAAAAGAAAAGATCAAAAATAATAAAAAATGGACCCCAAAAGAAAAAAAGAGATAAGAATAAAACATGAAAGTGAGCAAGTCAAAATGCCACTACTATTTACTTTTATTGCAAAAATAATGATTATGTGTAGATTGTTCAAAATGCCATAATCCATGATCAGTTAAATAGTTTAATCTTAACTTTTTCATGCTTTGAATTTCATATTTATAGATAGAGAATAAATATTTGTCAAACAATTAAAACTTGAAAAATTAGTAGATAGTTAGAGAATAAATGAGGAGCTAAACAGTTTAATCTGAGCCCTCGCATGAAATAAGGTTAGCATTAGATAGTTTCCTGCTTTAAAATAAAAATGGATTTAGGGTTGCAAGCTCAAATGAACCCATGAAAATAATGAAAAAATGGTAGAATAAATGATGGGTAGGTAGAAAGCAATTTTACAAGGCATGTAATAAAACATCATCTAGCAAAATCACTAATTTCCTTCCCCTCAAAGTATTCAATATTAAAAAACATCAAGTTAAAAAGGCTTAGAGCATTTCTCTGACTATTTTTGGGACCGGATCCAATGCTTAGTAATAAGTATTGGATTCCCTTCATAAAAACCCATTTCCTCAACATAATCACCGTTTCCCAAAGATATAATCCCTTTTCCTAAGTTAAAACACTTTTGCTTAGGGAAAGTTAAAATCCCATTTAACTAATCTCCTTTCATGCAAAAACATTCAAAAACCCCAAAAATAATATTTATCCTAAGTGTTAAGTGTAAATGTTTAAAGTGGGGCCATAATTGTACCCAAATGCTTAAAATACACTTTTACTTAGTACGTTTATGTATATTTTTACTCATCACATTCATTTCCATATTAACATTTAATTTAATATATTAATTCCTTATAAATATTCCCCCTCCCCATAGTTATATTAATTCATTTATTTAAATACCCCAAAACCCACTTAATAATATTAACCTATGGTTATATTACCCCACATGATATATACCCTGCTATCCCCATAGGTTAAAATATGTTATATATAACATAACCCGCCCTATGGTTGTAAACACCTATAATTCATTTATTTGTTGGTCTGGCTCAGACACCTCAAAAATCATTCAAGAATTCGTTGGTGGTGTGGAAGGCTTTGGTAGCAGCTGTAAAAATTATCGAACAAGGCTTGGCTTGGAATGTTGGGGATGGGAGATTGGTCAGACTGGGTCGAAATCCTTGGGTGGGCTGTATGGGTTCTTTTGTGCTCTCGAGAGACGTGATCAAGCACCTTAATGATAGAGGGTTGCATTTCCTAAACCAAGTAGCTGACTCTGGAAATTCTTCGATTTGGAGACAAGAATGGCTGTCTGGGAATGCTCTATTCTTGGAGGAAAGATGGTTTGAGGAATGGGAGAACTATAGATCTGGCCTACTAAATTCCCATATCTGAATTACTGACAAGAACGATGAGTTGCGGTGGGTGCACTCTCAGACGGTGGAGCAGAACTCCTGCTGCACCGTGACGATAAAGAAGGCATTGAACTGGCTCTGGGGGCATGGTTAGTAGAAGAAGTGGTGAATGGAGTGGCCAGGCCACTTGCTCAACTTGGTTTTGCTTTATGATCGAGCTGTTTAGTGTTTCACTTTTTCTATTTATGTATATAGCTATTATCTTTTACTTTAAAACTATCTGAAAAAATCTAAGAATGGACCCAGGGTTGTTTTCCTATCAAAGGAGGCTCTGGGTTTCATCCATTTTTGGAACTACTTCTGTCTCTGGAAAATTTTAGGAAAGTGTTTACTACCTGAAAAAAAACTTGAAATAAAAATGTACAATGTAACTGTTATTCTCTAATCTGTTTCAGCTATCTCCTATAAAAGGAAGTCGGGAGATTGGGAAATGACAGGCATCTATCTCTAGAGGTTTTTTGACCGAAATGTTTTGGTGAATACCTGTGATGTATTTACAAATAGTTGAATCTGTGTTTTCTTTGCCCTCAAAGTGAGAAACGGAAATGCTATGCATATGCTTTGTAACTTTCTATATCAATAAATGGTTTGATTTTTTTTTTATTTTTTTTTTAATTTTTTTTTTTTTTTTTTTTTTTTTTTTTTCTGTGGAAAAAAAAATCATACATCTGCCTATCCCATTAAACATTAGAATTTATGTTTAAAACCATGTTTAAACATATCTTATCAACCTCGCCGCATATAATATCTTGGGCCCCACGCCCCATCTGAGAAGCAACTCCACCACCAGATCTCAACGATTCACAAGCCCTTCCCTAGATCTGATGATCCTAAAACCGTATCGCAATTTCAATAGTGCCTTGATTAATTTATTTGAGATTTGTGAAATGGGTTGTATTGCCATACTCTCTCTCTTCTATGTGGCACAAAATAATTGGATCGCACCCTTTGGATTACAACCATTTACTGCCTTCTCATCATGCGATAATCGCCTGGCTGTATTCGATCCTCAATGCCAAACCACCTTCTTCTGGCTTGATTCACATTCAATGCATGTACTGTATAAAACCCAACTGTTCTATAAAAATGCATATATGCTTAGTTTAAATATTTTTATGAGTTTTCTACATGTTAAACCATTTTGATTGAAGAAAAGAGCGATGTACCCCATTTTCATGCCTAAAGAACCAGAAATTCATTAAATTTATTGTTGTAATGACATAAAGACTCCAATATTCATCCAAAATACTTTAGTGGCTTCCAAAAGCTCTTCGATGCCTCAAAAACCCTGTTTCAACACCAAATACCTGCAGAAAACAGGTATTCTTCGAAAAAAGTAACCTTCCAGTCATCTAAATGAGATAAATCTATAAATTTGATCGCTATAAACCCTGTTTGTCTACAGAAAGACCTTAATTTCCTTCAAAGAACATATTTTCTATGGAAAACCTTGATAAAACCTCAGTTTCAAATATTGTAACTTGTTTTTTCAAAATTGAAGTTATTTTAAGCCTTTTTGCAGACCCTAGAGAATCCTTGAATAATTAAAATCCTTTGCAATACTCATAAACCTATACGTGCATGAATTAAACTTTTTTTAGTCTAGTTTATCCAAAAAGAACAGAAAACCCCTTGTTATATCTTTTCCTGAGTCTAAAAAAGAGTTTGAAGATCAATTTATGAACTAAATTGAAGGTTGAAACTAGAAGAAAGCCTAATTGTACCTATTGATGTTCAAAAGGCCTCTGTCAAAGCAAAAATACATTCTGTAAACAGTTTAAGCTTACATAAGAGTACAAAAAAGCCTTAAAACAGAGTTTTTAACATTCAAAAGGTCAAAATTGTCAAAAACAAACCTAGAAATGGCATCTAAAAGCACCATTGTTATAAATCCACTACAACCTCCTGTTTTATATATTGAACATACACCCCTAGCTGATATTGATTACAAAATAACTGATCCAGTGATAGAATTCAATCTTCTAGATCTCCACTACTGGAGTCTAGAAAAATCCTTAGATCAAGGAGATGAAGTTCAGATTTGGGAGTCTAATTTACCCAAATATGTAGTCCCACATACTCATCAGTGTACAGAAGTCATTAGGCTGTGTCAAACCTATTATTCCCCTAACCAAAAAGCTATGGTTGATGCTAACAAAGAAGTATTGTTCACTATTACTGCAGAATCTATAAACCTAATGCTTCAACTGAAACCAGATCCCAATGTAGTTCCATTATCCATAGAAGCTCTTACAAAGATTTATATTCAGTTAGACTTTCCTAAGAGATTTCAGATCTTCCAAACATTAATGTCTGCATATGTTGAAATCACAATGATAAACCCTATATATTTATCTTCCAAGTTTCCTGAAGGATCAAGGCATGCCATTTCAATGTTATCCTTTATCCTAGGTTATTTTACTGATGAGCACACTGATGAGTCAATTCTTGGTTTTCTATCTACTTTTGTGCCTGGTCAACCTCCTTCTATCATTTACAACTATGCTGAGTACATAGCTGATAGTATTGATCAGCTTGTGAAGTTTCCCACTGAAGGAGTTTTCAGATATACATCATTCTTCTTTTACATGTTCCTTTTCTTCCAAGCAAAAAAATTCCCAATAAACCTTCAAAAATTGGATGTAGAAGGTAATCCATTTTCAGTCATTTTCTGGACCTCTCTAATCAGAAAAGAATCAATAGAATTCACTTATGTGGATTTCATAGATTGTTTTGTTCATCCATTGATAAACATGCTTACAAATAGTGTACAACTAAGGATAAGTAATGAGATAAAGAAAGTATTACAGCTTTCAGAACAAAACAGAACTGGATATTGGTACCTTTACCAAAATCATACAGATATTAGAGTCTATGGGTCAAACCTTTTGCCCTATAAATTGCAAAAATACTTGCTACTGAGAGTTTTTGCCTTGGAGTACATAAGAAAAATTCTCAATTCAAACTCTATAAACTTATTGGCTGCCAAAAATAAGAATCAATTAAATTTGAAGAACTAGGTAGGACCTTTCATTTGCAATCATAGGGAAGCAGGTACAGAGGCAGAAAAACAATTGCTGGAATATAAATTTGAAGAAATTTTCTTGTGGAATTATGATCCTCATGGAATACTTCGTAAGAGGAGGGTAAAATGAAAATTAACCCCTTATATTCATGATAAAAGGCCTGAGATTGAACAAATTTCTAATCAAATAGAATGGGTGGACAATACCTTAATCGAAACTGTTAAATACGGTGATACTAGTCACACCTTAAAAACTGTAGAACAAGAGGAAAAAAATACAAAAATGATCAGAGAAGAGGGCACCTATACAGCTAAAACAACAACAGAGACAAAATTCAAGATCAAATATAATAATAAACCCAAGCTAAATCTAGTGGACAAGGAAAAAGAAAAAATTGAGATTTTAGAAGAATAAAACATAGAGAAAAACATAGATGTTGCTAGAGTTATTGTAAATGAGTAGAAAATGATAATTAAAACATTCAAGTAATTGAAAAATAGCAAATCATGGAGGCATCCTCATCATAGCAAGAAAAGGATACAAACCTTGATATCAAAGAAAAATACAAACAGATCAAGGCCAAGATGAAGAGATAAAGAATTAAATTTATTCACAGTATCTAAAGCAGACTCCAGGAAATCAAAACATGCTTCTCTCAACTTTTTACTATACAAATAAGAAATTGATAATGTAAATACTTAAACCTATAGTAAAAACACCTAAAACAACAATAAATTATAAGAAAGTTGACTTTGAAGTACCAGTAGAAAGCATCCATCCTTTAGATAAAATTGAGTTTCATAAACAAAGATTTGAAATGCTTTATTCTACTATGACTACAAAAGCAATGAGCTCCCAGAAGCTTCAGAATACCATAATCGTTTTGAGAGATCAGATTAGGACTGAAAAAGCCTCTTCTTATGCTAAAGACACTAGAATAAAGTCTTTAGAAGAACTAGTGATTGAAGTAGGGTATGACCCTGATAATGTAAAAGCTGTAGAAGAAATGATAAAGAAGAAAAATACTAACGTAGCAGGACTTAGAAAGCAATTGAAGCTTCTTCCAACAGAACATCCACAGACTAAAGAGGTTTTGCAAAAGGAAAAATAGAAATATGAGATGATGAGTCTCATACTACAAATGAAAACATAGATTAAGGACATGGAGAAAGAAATGGACAAGATTTTCCAAGAGAAAGAAGCTGCTAAAACTCAAAGTGTCCCTCCTATAATCACCCCATGGTAACTACTATAGTTCCTTCAACTTTAGTAGAAGAGTTAGCACCAAAAGTCCCATTGGCCAAAGCTATTCCAATGACTTCTTCGAGTACTTATGCTACTGAATCATCTACATTAGCAGTGCAACAAACAAATGAAGCCAGCAAGCTCATTATAGCCATGGAAGAGATGTCTATACAGAGTAATGAGATCAATAGGTTGAAAGAACATATCAAGAACTTGGAAGATGCCAAGAAATTAGCTCAAGTCAATGCTAAAACAGAGGAACAGAAAGCCAAAAGGGAAAGTGAACAGTTGAAGAAAGTTGAAGCAGAGTTGATTTTAAAGGAGCCAATGGCTTTCATAAAAAATCAGTTATAGTCTAAGATTATTGAGTCAATAAATGACACTTGGCCATCAATTGAAGTCATTTATGAACAAAGGACTTGCTTAAAGTAGCAAAAGAAGAAATTGTGAAGGCAAAGGAAGAACAAGGTGCTAAGCCTCAAGAAGCCCTAGAAATAATTAAATTTCTCAACACTAGAAACAAACAAGAATTGGATGAGATAGGAATAACTGATAGAACTGAAACAATTCTTGAGGTGAGAAAGGTAATTTCAAAGAAAAACTTGATGAAGCAGCTAGAAGAGAAGTGTCAAAACATGGATTTGGCCATAACTATATTTATGGTAAAGTTTGAGATATCAAGGAAAAAAGGCTTGCCGAGCATTCTTTTTTTAAATGATAAACTAATGAAGCAATAGGATTACAACAAGAAGATCATAGATTTTTACAAAGAAAAAATAAACAAGGAAGATTGGCAAGGAGTACCTACAGGCAAAGTGTTGCACAAAAGAATTGAAGATTTGTTTTATTTGCAGCATGAAATAAAACATCACTTTGTGGTTAAACCAACCTTTGTTAGATAAACAGAGGCTTATGATAATTATACAAAACTTACCAAGATCAAGTTACCCGATGAATAATTTTGGCAGAAGCTTATTGATTCACTGTAAAAGACATTTTATAGTGAAAAAGGAAGAAAAACAGATTTTTTGTTTGTACATAGTAAAAACAAAATGTACAACAGTAAAACAATCCTACAACAGATGAAAGAGTATTAGTGGTTAAAATGTATCACTAAAAGAGTATCAGATGAGAACATAGAGTTTCAAAATAGATTAAAAGATCTTTTGCCAGCATTGAAGACAACACAACAACCAGCTGCATCCAATTCAAAGATCATTTCTATTTTATTTGGATAAGTAGGACAACTTGCTAGTTGTTAAGAAGTTGTTACTATATTTTTGTAAAATACATTTTATTTTCCTTAGAAAATTCCTATGATTTTTCTAGGATATTTTGTAACACTTTTTGTACAAATACTTCACTCTTTGAAGTATTATTGTGGAACAAATTTCTGAAGATTTCTATAGTTATATTTTATGAACCTAAAGGGTTTTTGTACCAAGTTCAAGTCAACGGGCTGGATCAAAGTAATAAAGCTTCATATTTCAGTATTTCTATGTTGGGCCACTTAAGTGAATTACTTTTTCCTGTTATTTGTTAAATATTATTATGTTCTCATTCATTCATAATTGTGTTCTAAATTTTAATGTGAAATCAGGAAGTAATATATCATAATTTGTTAAAACCACTGTGTTATTTATTGGTTTTCATTTAAATTTTTTCTGCTGATATCCAGACTAGGGAATTCTAAATTTCTCCCTGATCCCGATTGACCCCTACTTATTCATTCCTTATCCGGATCAAAGAACCCTTAATTGCTCTTTATCCTGATTAAAACCACTTCACAAATTAGCCTTCAAAGATCTTGAGTGACTCTGCTATATTTCCCTGAAATATTTGACTTTAGACCTTGATCTTGATCTGTCTGCTTGACAAATTGACTCCATTTTCCCAATGGAAAATCATATCTATTACTATCCATCTCATTTAGTGATTTTTCCCACCAAACCAAACCAAATCTCAAAACCAATTTGTCCTATATAACTAGCCTAAAACAAAAAAATAAAAACAAAGTTAAATATTATAGAGAGAGCCCTCTCTAAGACTTAGGAAGGCTAGGTCCTAAAGCTTGAAAGTAGGTTTGTGGTTACCTCTAATGTTATTAAAACTATAAACTAAAAATTTAACAACTTTGGGAATTATTAGAGTGATAACATACCGGCGACTCCAATGGGGAACTAACCAATCCTCAGTTTTAAATAGGTCTTAAAGAAAATATTTTTCATTATCCTTTTACCTCAAAACTGTTTTATAAGTTGTGAGTATATTTTCATTAAAAAAATGTAATTCTGGCTTCTAGAAGAATCTACTATAACAGGTCAAATCCAGATCCTAAACCTGCTGCTATAGTAGACAATCCAGACAAAATTGGAAAAAAGAATAAACAAGTAGAATATTTGGGTAATAAGTTTTCCTTAGTTAGAGAAAATTTCCTTCCAAAAAATTTAGTGAGTATTCAAGATCTTGAGTTTGACTTAAATTTTGAACATTCTTTATTCAGAAACAAATCAGAAAGTGACTTAAATAGTGTTGTTATAGATCTTGATTTTATTTCATTTCTTGAAGCAAAGCAGGAAACTTTTTCAGTAGATTCTCAATCAAAGATATTTGAGGTTTATGATAAACTTGATTAAATAAATGCTACTATTCTTAAGGAAATAGATGAAGCTCTTCTTCAGCATTCGTTTGAATTAGCTACCTTATCAACATATACACCTAAGCCCTCTACTTTTCAGTTAGATACCAACCTTTTAGAATCTATAGGTTCATCTCTTTTTACCACTACATCATCCATAATTTCCACCACACTTCAATCCACAGATCTATTTATCCCAAAACAACCATTCCAACCTAGAGTATTATTTCCATCTTCTACCATCTCAACTCCATCTACTAGTTTATCTTATGCATTTTCCAATACATCGTTCTCATTTCCAAGCACTACTTAATATATCCTAGTTTCATCTTCTAGCATCCCAACTTAACCTTTTAGTTCTTCAACCACATTTTCTAGTACCTAATATTGCATTCCAATCTCATCAACCACTTCTTTAACTACATCAGCTAGTACTTTTATTTCTACCCCAAGCACTTCCAACTTACCTCCTAGCCAAGCTAGAATTCAAGCCATGGCTACTAGGTATGCTCCCTTGGTTCTTCTAGGACAGTTACATGACATGCCTCAAGATTACTTGAGTAAAATACCTCAATTTGATGCAACTACTCATTACACTGCCCAACAACATATTAATAAGATGACAAATTATTTTGAGCTTCATGAAATAGATGATTCTGATGTAAAAATGAGACTCTTTTCTCAAACATTAACTAGGGAGGTTAAAAAATGGTTTAAAGGTCTTAATCCTAGTAGTATTGCTGATTTAGAATTTTTTCATAAATTATTTTTGAATAAATGGGAAAAGAAGAAAAATCCACTTCAAAGATTATCTGAATTTGATGCTATGAAAAGAGCTCCTAATCAAACAGTCCAAGATTATTGCACTAGATACAACAATGTTTATAATTCAATCCCTGCTAATCTCAAACCCACTCCAGACTTTGTCCTACTAAAATTCCCTGATGGATTTGATACAAACATGGCCTGTCAATTGAGAGAGAGGAATGTTAATACTTTAGAGCGAATGCAAACTGATGTTATTAGTGTAGAGGTAAATATATTGGCTAGAAAATATAGATTAAGGAATGAGAGGGGAGTAACAATAAAAGAAGAGGCATCTAGTTCAGATGGAAAAATAGATCAATTAGCTAAAAATTTAAAAATAATGATGGATATATTAGACAATATAGAAAGGAGGCTACAATGGGATAACCAACAACAAATCAGAAATCCCAACTTCAGGAAAAATACAAACACAGGAAAATATAAAGAATCAGCACCTGACCAGACAATAAGACCTCCTTTTCAAGAGAACTATGCTGAAAGTTCTCATCAATATGAAAATGATGAAGAAACCATAAATCTAATGGGTATAAATGATGATAACACTATATTTATCACACAGGAAGACCAAGAGTTATTTGGACTACAACAACTTCAATTAGATTCAGGTGAATCATTTGACTACAAACAAGGTTATGATTTTGTTATCAATGAGGTACATAAGCAATATAACCTTAGAAGTAAGAAAAACATAGAGCCTTCTACTAAGAAATATGCACAAACACAAACTAAGAAAACAGTAGAAGCTCCCACTACAGAAGTTCTACAAATTCTCCTTAGGGAAAACAAGAAAAAATCTAATTCATCCCAGAAAGTTTCCAGCCCCAAAATTTCACCCAATCCCAAGATTGTTGATATAACAGATGAAGTTGTCCAAACATCAAAATATTCACAAAAATCTAATGTTTTTAAAACAACTAATTCTGCTAAAACATAAATTTTAGATTCCAAAACACCCACTGCTGATCCAAAAGATGTTATTGCTAAAACAGCTTTTGAAAGTGAAAAATATGCAAAAACATCTACTTCTCAAATTGTCCCAGAAAAGAAAACTAAAAATAGTAAGACAATATAAACTCAAACAAAAAATGAAAAAATAACTGTAGAAAAACAAGACAAACCTACTCAAACTACAATTACTAAAGAATAAATAATTCCACCTGCAAAATCACAACCTCCATTTAATATTCAAGCTGAAATTACAAAATTAAAAATACTAATTCCTTTTACAGAATTGGTAAAACATGATTTGTACAAAATAACTATCACTGAAACTTTAAAAATGAATGATGGAGAAGATTTAGTAAATCTAAATGATGATCAACCAGAGTTAATTTTTGGTCTTGATGTTAATGGAAAACACCAAGATGGAACAGTTCCACCGTTTTACATTAGCTTAACTGTTCATAATCAAATATTACATAATTCTATGTTAGATTCAGGGGATTCACACAATTTAATGCCAAAATAAATAATGGAAACCCTAAATTTAGATATCACTAGGCCTTACAAAGATCTAATTTCATTTTATTCAAGCAAAGTGAGATGTTTAGGTTTGATTAAAGATTTGTGTGTCACATTAGTTCAATGTCCCGGTAAAAGCATACTCATGGTCATTATAGTAGCTGACATCCCTCTCAAGTATGGAATTCTCTTATCTCGCTCATGGGGAGCAAAATTACAGGGATCCCTACTATTGGATATGTCATATGCAACCGTATCAGTTTTTTTCCAACCAAAGAAACTCTTTATAGAAACAACAATGAAATACATGGTGAGTAGTGTAGAAATACCAAAAAATTACTCAATTTAGACTACACCTACTGACCTAGATTCATTCATCTTATGAAACTCTGAAACTGATAGTGAAATCAAAACTGAACTAAAAGATAAAAATAAAACACCAGACAATGAAAACATCTTTCATGAATCATTATGACACCTAGATTTTGATGGATCAGTCAATAAACTAGGAGCAGGAGCAGGAGTTTGGATAACTAATATGGAAAAAAATCATGCAGAAGGTCATGCTTTCAGACTAAATTTGAAATGTATCAATAACATGGTTGAATATGAAGCTCTCATTTTAGGAACACAGATTATCAAAAACTTAGGAGGTAAAAGAATATCAATTATGGGAGACTCAGAGTTGATTGTAAAACAGATAAATGGATAATATTCTGTGTATAATCTAAGGTTAAGCCAATATAGAGAAACTGTGTTAGATTTTATCAAAGAACTATTAGAATGTAATTTTTCTGCATTACCAAGAAAACAGAACATACAGGCTCAATCCCTAGAAACTTTTGCTAGTACCTGTAATCTACCATTTCAGCCAAATCATAGGTATACTGCAGAAGTCAAACAAAGACCAATAATTCCAGAAAACCTTAAATGTTGGAAAAATTTCTCACAATATTTACAGATTTACCATTTTATGAACAATGAAGGTGAATTTCATAATTGTAAAATAGACACAGACTATACAGTAGATCAAAATTTAGATAGTGAAATTGATTTGAATAACATAAATGTAATAATTTAAGTTTTGCTGAACCTACTAAATTTATTCAAGTAGACATAGATAATTTAGAGAAAGTAGAGATTGATGAGATAGTTGATGATGAATCTGATATTTTAAATCTTAAAGACAATTTTTTACCAAAAGGCTTAACTCCTTTAGAAGATTTATTTGACTCTAATGATGTTGCAAGAAAACCAAAAATGGAGCCACTTAGATCTGATATTGAGGAATGTAAAATAGGTACAGAGTTAAAACCTAAGATGATTAAACTATCCAAAGCTTTACCTCATCAAGAAAAAGAAAAATACATAGCTCTTTTTAAGGAATTTCAGGATGTTTTTGCCTGGAGTTTTTAGGACCTAAAATCCTATGACACTAGCATAATACAACATAAAATCCCTATAAAAGAAGACAAAAAACCTTTTAAACAAAATTTAAGAACTATCAATCTTGTTTTTATGCCTTTAATTGAAAAAGAGGTAAAAAGAATGTATGAGGCCCAAATAATCGCACCAATAAGATATTCTGATTGGTTTTCTAATCTATTTCCCACTTGGAAAAAGACATGAGAAATTAGATTATGTGTTGATTTTAGAAATTTAAATAAGGTATACTTAAAAGAAAATTACCCTTTACTAAAGATGGATCACATTGTACAAAGGGTAGTTGATTCTTCTCGGATTTCTCTTTTAGATGGATTTTCAGGGTATAACCAAATTTTAGTCCAACCAGAGGACCAAGCCAAAACTGCGTTTACTACTCCATGGGGTACTTTTATGTATGTAAAAATTCCTTTTGGGTTAATGAATGTAGGAGCCACTTTTCAAAGAGCTATGGATATAGCCTTTTCAAAATAAATTCATGAATTCTTAGTGATTTATTTAGATGACATTACTTTATTTTCAAAGACTGATTATGAACATTTGGATCATCTCAGGCAAGTCTTTCTTAAATGCAGGAAATTTGGCATCTTCCTAAACCCTAAGAAAACTTTATTTGGACTAGAAGAAGGTAAGTTACTAGGAAACATTATATATAAAGAGGGAAATAGAATAGACCCTGCTAGAATAGAGGCCATTCTTAATATTAGTCCTCCTAGGAACATTAAATAGTTACAAGATTTTCTAGGTAAAATTAATTTGCTTAGAAGATTCATCTCAAATTTAGCTGAAATAATTAGAGAGCTTGATAAAATTCTTAAAAAGGACTCATTACTTAAATGGAATATTGAAGCCAAGCAATCTTTTGAATCAATTAAACAAGATTTAACCAAAAAACTAGTCCTTATAAGTATGACTTTAAGAAAGATTTCATTATTTTCTCTTTTTCTTCAGAACACACTATTGCTGCAGTTTTACTGTAGAAAAATGAATAGGTCTATGAGAAGCCTATAGCTTTCTTTAGAAAATCACTTAGAGACGCCACTTTAAAGTACAATATCATGGAGAAATAGGCCCAAGCTTTGGTAAATGCCATTAAATACTTTAGAGTGTACATTCTTTATTCACACATCGTTGCCTATGTTCCAAATGCAGTTGTAAAGAAAATTATAACACAGAATTGACCTGATGGTAAAAGAGGCAAGTGGATTACCACAATTTTGGAACATGACATAGAAATCAAACCCACTAAACTTATAAAAGGTCAAGGTTTAGCCAAACTTATGGATGAATCAAATTGTCATGCTTTAGACATTAATTTTATTGCCCAATTAGATGATCAGGAAGAGATTGCGACTCCAGAGATCAGTGAAGCCTTTTCAGACTCACCATGGTATGCAAATATTTTATTTGTATTACTAAATTTATAAGCTCCTCCTGGATTATCAAGAACCAAAACTAGATTCTTAAAATTAAAGGCAGTAAGATTTTGTATCATAGATAATGTACTTTTTTGGAAAGATCATGGTGGAATTTTATTAAATTGTTTGCTAAAAGAAGAATTTGACAAAGTTTTAGAAGAATTTCATGCAGGTGACTATGGAGGACATCTCTACTAGAAGATTACTACTGAAAAAATCCTGAGAGATGGATTTTACTGGCCTACATTGTTTGCAGATGTAAAAAAGTATGTGACCTCCTGCCACAAGTGTCAAATATTTGAGGGAAAGAAACACCTTTTTCAACAATGGGGTCTTGACTTCATTGGTGAAATTCACCCTCCATCCTCAGTCCAACATAAGTGGATTATGACAGCCACTGATTATTTTACTAAGTGGATAGAAGCCATACCTTCCAGGTAAGCCACTGACACTGTCATTATCTCCTTTTTAGAAAAAAACATACTTTCAAGATTTGGATGCCCTAAAAATATTATCACTGACAATGTAGTTGCATTAAAATCCAAAAATGTGATTGAATTTTTCCATAAGTACCACATTAACCTTGGCCATTCTACTACATATTACCATCAAGGTAATGGCCTTGTTGAATCTACCAATAAGAGCCTTGTGAACATTACTAAGAAATTACTAGAATATAATAAGAAGACTTGGAACAAGAGGTTAGTTAATGCCTTATGGGAAGACATAGTTACCACCAAAAAATCTATTGGTACATCCCCTTACCAACTTGTTTATGGAATGGATGTTGTTTTTTCCATCTTCCTTAGGATTACCAATAATGAAGATAATCCAAGAATTACAAGTTGAGACCAATGACATTCAAAGAATAATTAACCAAACCATTCACTTGCAGCAAACAAGAGAATATTTTTATATTAAGTCTCAAGTTATCCAAGACAAGATAAAGAAAATTTTTGACAAAAAGATTAAAGAAGATGATTTCTACATTGGTGACAAAGTGTTAAAATGGGATTCAAGGAGAGAAGAAAAAGGTAAACATGGGAAATTTGATTTCTTATGGAAATGAACTTATATTATTTATGGTTACAGAGGTAACAATGCCTTCCTTTTGAAAGAAATGGATGGATTAGATCTGCTAGGTGGACCTATCAATGGCATAATGCTGAAGCACTACTACTCCTCATAAATAACCAATAGTTAATTTTGTTTAATTTATCCATTGCACATAACATTGCAGATTTTAGATTGGATTGGATGTTTTCCTAACAAAGTTGAAGCCCGGAGAGAAGGCCCTAAGCTTTGAAAGGTAAAATATCATAAATATGAATAATTGTAGTGATCAGACAACATTTAGAAGGCCAGTACAGTCAGAATTCAAAGGCTAATAGTCTCAAAGTTCTTGACATTTCACCAGGAAATGCCATCCCCATGTGGAGCCACTGTTAGGGTCCTATAATATGGGTTCATAATTTTTGAATTGACTATGATTAGTCTTGTAAATATTTACATACCTTGCTTTCTGCAAGTTGTTTTCCCATATTTGAAAATAATAAAAAAATGAAAAGAGGGTAAAAATCCTGAAAGAAAGATCAAAGGACTTGAAAAGATAAGATAAAGAAGAATAGAAAAAATGGACCCCAAATAAAAAAGGGATAAGAATAAAACATGAAAGTGATGCAAATCCAAATGCCACTACTAGTTACTTTTTATTGCAAAATAAATGATTATGTGTAGCTTGTTCAAAATGCCATAATCCATGATGAGTCAAATAGTTTAATATGAACTTTTTGATGCTTTAAATTTCATGTTTATAGATAAAGAATAAATATCTTCCAAACAGTTTAAACTTGACAAATCAATAGATAGTTAGAGAATAAATGAGGAGCTCAACAGTTTAATCTGAGCCCTCAGATGAAATAAGGCTAGATTTAGATAGTTTATGCTTTAAAAAGAAAAATGGATTTATCGTTGCAAGCTTAAATTCACCCATGCAAATAATGAAAAAATGTTAGAATAATGATGGGTAGGTAGAAAGAAGTTGCACAAAGAATGGACAAACATCATTTGGCAAAATTACTAATTTTCCCTCCCCCCAAAGTATTCAGTATTCAAAACTTTCAGTTAAAAACGGCTCAGAGCATTTCTCTGGATTTTGTTGGGACTGGACCCAAGGCTTAATAACTGATTGGTAATAAGTATTGGATTCCCCTCATAAAAACCCATTTCCTCAACATAATAACCCTTTTCCAAAGATATAATCCCTTTTCCTAAGTTAAAACACCTTTTTGCTTAGGGAAAGTAAAAATCCCCTTTAACTAATCTCATTTCATGAAAAAACATTAAAAAAACCAAAAAGTGCTATTTATTCTACAATTTAAGTGTAAAAAGGGGATATCATTATGAGAATATGCCCAAAACCCTTAAAACACACTTTACTTTATATTTATATGTCTTTCCGCTCATCACATTCATTTTCATATTAAAATTTAATTTAATATATTAATTCCTTATAAATATTCCCCCTCTCTGTAGTTATTTTACATAATTTATTTAAATACCCCAAAAACCACTTAATATTATTAACCCATGGTTATATTACCCCACGTGATATATACCCCGCTATCCCCATAGGTTAAAATATGTTATATATAACATAACCCGCCCTACGGTTGTAAACACCTATAATTCATTTATTTGCTGTGTGTATCATACATCTGCCTATCCCATTAAAAATTAGACTTTATGTTTAAAACCATGTTTAAACATATCTTATTAACCCCTCTGCATATAATCTCTCGCGCCCCACACCCCATCCGAAAACCAACTCCACCGCCAAATCTCAGCCATTCGCAAGCCCTTCCGCAGATTTGATGATCCTAAACCCGTATCGCAATTTCAATAGTGCGATGCTTAATTGATTTGAGATTTGTGAAAGTGGTTGTATTACCATACTCTCTCTCCTCCACACGACACAAAATAATTAGATCACATCCTTTGGAATAAAACGATTTACCACCTTTTCGTCATGCGATAACCGCATGGCTTTATTTGACCCTCAGTGCCAAACCACCTTCCTTCTGACTTGACCCGCATTGAATGAATTTACTGTTTAAAACCCAAATATTCTATAAAAATGCATATATGCTAAGTTTAAATCTTTTTCTGAGTTTTCTGCATGTTAAACCCTTTCGACTGAAGAAAAGAGCGATGTACCCCATTTTCATGCCTAAAGAACAGAAATTCATTGAATTTGATGTTGTAATGACATAAAGACTCCAATATTCATCCAAAAGACTTCAACGACTTCCAAATTCTCTCCGACGCCTCAAAAACCCTATTTCAAGACCAAATACCTGCAAAAAATAGGTATTCTTTGAAAAAAATAACCTATGAAACTAACTCCAAAAAGAGAATAAAAGAGATATCATTTCCTTAGAAATAAGCCACTTCGAGGGGGAAACCTCCAACACATTACATGAATGAACAATTCTTGGATGATATAAACGACAAAACCTCCTTTCTATATATAGGAGTCCATGGGGCCACAATGTAATCCTAGTGGGGCCATAATGTAACCCTAACCGACCTAACAATAATAATGTAAGGGCACAATAATAATAATAATATGGGGGTTACAGGGGTAAAAAAATAACAATAAGGGGGGCTATGCTAACATAATGAGGGACTACACTATTAATATATGGACTTAACATGCCCCTCTCCTTCAAACAAGTGTTGTCCTCAACGCTTGATTATTTCTTGATGCTCACCCATGTGGAATATTCAACAGGAAAGTTCTTCCCCTTCCTGAGATACTCTAAAATTGATCGTACTTGTAGATTTCTTGTTTATGTGACTACTTCAGGACTTCTTTCGATGTGATGTTGATCTTCCTATTGTTTCATTAGATTCTGCACCAAAGTTAGGTTATCCTTTGAGAGTTGGAGAACTCGTCATTGATGCTCGATGTGATCTTCCACTAATTTATCATCCATATTCGATATTATTTGATCTTTCAAACCATCCAACTTAGCCTCCATTTCTGCTTTTAAACCATCTATGTCATCTTCGTTTTCTCTTCGTAAGATCGAAATTTGTTGCGTTTGATACCGTAATTTTGATATCTCATACTGCAATTCTTCCTCTTCATGCATTATAGTATAGATTTTTGAGGGTTTAATGGGTATGGAATTATTTTTTGGAGGCATTATAGAACCCAATACTGATAAAAATTCTAAAATATGCCCTTGGAATCACTTCAAGCTACTTTTTCAAACAAGCGTTATGCAATTTTAAAAACTAAATACACACTTGTTTCTTTCTTTTGAGGAGCTTGATATTGAAATTGGATTATCTCTGTGATTTCAAATATTTAATATATGAAATTTGGTACTGAGGTAGCCTTTTTAATTATCTTTCGAATGCCATAGGTCTGACTTGATTTGGATTCTCCAAAGAATATTTATGTCCAATCTCCCACAATGACCTAATTATGCACTGGTTCAGTAGAGCGAACTTGTACAACTTGCCACGTGTCATTGTTTTGTCTTTAAGCTCTACAATTGATAGCAAAGAAATTATGGTTTGTGTACTTGCAACCACTTTTTACAGCACTCCAATCCGATGCTCAGAGAGAGAGTTATGAAGAATTTCCCATGATCACCTCTTTGAGATGAAATTCAGGAGCCTGAAAAAGCACTACCTTCCACAGATCATATCTCTGAAAATATTGCGAACCAAGCTCTGAAATTTTGTGATGCGTTTCCTCAAGATTTTATCTTCATGCCCTAAAAATTTTCGATTCTGAACCTTCATAGAAAAAAATTTATAGCGCACATTCCACGATGACCTGTTTAGATTAAATTGAGGAGCCTGCAAAAATACCTAACTTCCACAGATCATATCTCCGAAAATATTGCGAACCAAGATCTGAAATTTTATGATGATGTTCCTCAAGATTTCGGCTTCGCACCCTAAAAATTTCAGCTTCCGAAACTTTGTAGAACAAAAGTTATAGCGAAAATTCCAAGAGGACCTGTTTGGAGTAGCGAAACCCTAGAATCTCAAAGCTCTGATACCAAATGTTGTGAAACCAACTCCAAAAAGAGAAGAAAAGAGATATCAATGCCTTAGAAATAAGCCACTTTGAGGGGGCAACCTCCAATATATTACATGAATGAACAATTCTTGGATGATACAAATGACAAAACCTCCTTTCTATATATAGGAGTCCATGGGGCCACAATGTAATCCTAGTGGGGCCACAATGTAACCTAGCCGACCTAACAATAACAATGTAAGGGCACAATAATAACAATATGTGGGTTACAAGGGTACAACAATAACAATAAGGGGGGCTACACTAACATAATGAGGGACTACACTATTAATATAGGGACTTAACATTCCCGTCATCTGAATGAGATAAATCAGTAAATTTGATCGCTATAAACCCTGTTTGTCTACAAAAAGATCTTAATTGCCTTCAAAGAACATAATTTCTGGAGAAAACCTTGATAACACCTCAGTTTCAAATACTGTAGCTTGTTTTTTCAAAATTGAAGATATTTTAAGCCTTTTTGCAGACCCTAGAGAACCCTTACTAATTTAAATCCTTTGCAAATACTCATAAACCTATACATGCATGAATTAAACTGTTTTTAGTCCAGTTTATCCAAGAATAACAGAAAAACCATTGTAATATGTTTTCTTGAGTCTAAAAAAGAGTTTGAAGATCAATTTCTCAACTAAATTGAAGCTTAAAACCAGAAGAAAGCCTAATTGTACCTATTTAT
The DNA here is from genome assembly GCA_034641835.2 of Pinus albicaulis. NCBI lineage: Eukaryota > Viridiplantae > Streptophyta > Pinopsida > Pinales > Pinaceae > Pinus > Pinus albicaulis. The sequence goes on along the minus strand of CM076577.1, from coordinate 956,308,482 downwards.
GTTCAAAATGACTTTTTCAAACCACACATACCTTTTGTAAACAGTTTAAACTTACAAAAGAGTACATAAAAGCCTAAAAACAGAGTTTTTAACATTCAAAATGTCAAAATTGTCAAAAACAAACCTAGAAATGGCATCTAAAAGCACCATTGTTATAAATCCACTAAAACGTCATGTTTTAGATATTGAGCATACACCCCTAGCTGATGTTGATTAAAAAATAACTGATCCAGTGATAGAATTTAATCTTCTAGATCTCCACTGCTGGAGTCTAGAAAAATCCTTAGATCAAGGAGATGAAGTTTAGATTTGGGAGTCCAATTTACCCAAATATGTAGTCCCACATACTCATCAACATCCAGAAGTCATTAGGCTATGTCAAACCTATTATTCCCCTGACAAAGAGCTATGGTTGATGCTAAAAAAGAAGTATTTTTCACTATTACTGTAGAATATATAAACTTAATGCTTCAGGTGAAACCAGACCCCAATGCAGTTCCATTATCCACATAAGCTATTACAAATATTTATATTCAGTTAGACTTTCCTAAGAGATTTCAAATCTTCCAAACATTCACGCCTGCATATGTTGAAATCCCAAAGATAAACCTTCCATATCCATATTCCAAGTTTCCTGAAGAATCATGGCATGTCATTTCAATGCTATCCTTTTTCCTAGGTTATTTTACTGATGAGCACACTGATGAGTCAATTCTAGGTTTTCCATTTACTTTTGTGCTTGGCCATCCTCCTTCTATTATTTACAACTATGATGAGTACATAGCTGATAGTATTCATGATCAGCTTGTGAAGTTTCCCACTGAAGGAGTTTTCAGATATACATCCTTCTTCTTTCACATGTTTCTTTTTTTCCACGCAGAAAAATTTCCAATAAACCTACAAAAATTGGTTGTAGAAGGTAATCCATTGTCAGTCATTTTCTAGACCTCTCTAATCATAAAAGAATCAACAGAATTCACTTATGTGGATTTCATAGATTGTTTTGTTCATCCATTGATAAACATGCTTACAAACAATGTACAACCAAGGATAAGTAATGAGATAAAGAAGGTATTACAGCTGTAAGAACAAAGCATAACCAGATATTGGTACCTTTACCAAAATCATACAGAGATTAGAGTCTATGGGTCAAACGTTTTGCCCTATAAATTTCCAAAATACTTTCCAATGAAAGTTTTTGCCTTGGAGTACATAAGACAAATTATCAATTCAAACTCTATAAAATTCTTGGCTGCCAAAAAGAAGACTCAATTCAAGTTGAAGAACCAGGTAGGACTCATTTGCAATCACAAGGAAGCAGGTATAGAGGCAGAAAAACAGTTGCTTGAATATAAATTTGAAGAAAGTTTCTTGTGGAATTATGATCCTCATGGAATACTTAGTAATATGAGGGTAAAATTAAGATTAACCCCTTATATCCATGATAAAAGGCTTGAGATTGAACAGTTTGCTAATCAAACATAATGGCTGGACAATAACTTGATGGAAATAGTTAAACAGGGTCATAGTAGTCACACCTTGAAAATTGTAAATGAAGAGGACATAACTACAAAAAGAATCAGAGAAGAGGGCACATATACAGTTGAAAGAACAATAGAGACTAGATTCAAGATCATATATAATAAGAAACCCAAGCTAAATCTAGTAGACAAGGAAAAAGAAACAATTGTGATTTTAGAAGAAGAAAACACAGGGAAAAACACAGATGCTACTACAGTTATTGTGAATGAGCAAGAAAATGATAATTCAAACATTCAAGTAATTGAAAAACAACAACGCATGGAGGCATCCTCATCATAGCAAGCAGAGGATATAGACCTTGATATCAAATAAAAATACAAACAGATCAAGACCAATAATGAAGAGATAAAGAATTAAATTTATTAATAGTATCTAAAGAAGACTCTAGGAAATCAAAACAAGCTTCTCTTAGTTTTTGACTATACAAATAAAAAATTTATAATGTCAATACTTCAACCTACAGTGAAAACACTTATAACAACAGCCGATTATAAGAGAGTTGACTTTGAAGTACTAGTAGAAAGCATCCATCCTTTAGATCAAATTGAGTTTCATAAACAAAGATATGAAATGCTTTATTCTACTATGACTACAAAGGAAATGAGTGCCCAAAAGATTCAGAGTACCATAATCAATTTGAGAGATCAGATTAGGACTAAAAAGCCTCTTCTTATGCTAAAGACACTAGAATCAAGTCTTTAGAAGAACTGGTGTTTGATGTAGGGTATGACCCTAATAATGTAAAGTTGAAGAAGAAATGATAAAGAAGAAAAATGCTGACATAACATCACTTAGAAAGCAATTGAAGCTTCCTCCAACAGAACATCCATAGACTAAAGAGATTCTGCAAGAGGAAAAATAGAAAGATGATATGATGAGTCTCATACTACAAACGACAACACATATTAAGGACATGAAGATAGAAATGGACAAGCTTGTCCAAGAGAAAGAAGCTGCTAAAACTCAAAGTGTCCCTCCTACAGCCATCCCCATGTTAACTACTGCAGTTCCTGCAACTTTAGCAGAAGAGTTAACACCAAAAGTTCCATTGGCCAGTTGTGCCAATGACTTCTTCCACTACTTCTGCTACTAAATCATCTACATCAACAGTGCAACAAACAGATGAAGCCAGCAAGATTATTAAATCCATGGAAGAGATGTCTATACAGAGTTAATGAGATCAATAGGTTGAAATAACAAATCAAGAACTTAGAAGATGCCAAGAAATTAGCTCAAATCGATCTTAAAACAGAGGAACAAAAAGCCAAAAGGGCGAGTGGACAGTTGAAGAAATTTGAAGCAGAGTCGACTTTAAAGGAACCAATGGATTTCATAAAAAATCAGTTATGGTCCAAGATCATTGAGTCAATAAATGACACTTGGCCATCAATTCAAGTCATTTATGAACAAAAGTACTTGCTTAAAGTAGCAAAAGAATAAATTGTGAAGAAAAAGGAAGAACTAGGTGCTAAGCCTGAAGAAGCCCTACAAATAATCAAATTTCTCAAAACCAAAAACAAAAAAGAATTGGATGAGATAGGAATAACTGATAGAACTGAAAATATTCTTGAGGTCAGAAAGGTAATTTAAAAGAAAAACTTGATGAAGTAGCTAGAAGAGAAGTGTCAGAACATGGATTTGGCCATAACTAGATTTATGGTAAAGTTTGAGATATCAAGGAAAAAATGCTTACCAATCATTCTTGTTTTAAATGAATAACTAATGAAGTAAGAGGATTACAACAAGAAGATCAAAGATTTTTCCAAAGAATAAGTAAACAAGGCAGATTGGCAAAGAGTACCTACAGGCAAAATGTTGCACAAAAGAATTGAAGAATTGTTTTATTTGCAGCATGAAATAAAAAATCTCTTTGTGGTTAAACCTACCTTTGTTAGATACACAGAAGCTGATGAGAATTATAGAAAACTTACCAAGATCAAGTTATCTGATGAAGAATTTTGGCAGAAGCTTACTGATTTACTATAAAAGACAATTTACAGTGAAAGAGGAAGAAAAACAAATTTGTTGTTTTTACACAGTAAAAACAGAATTTAGAGCAGTAAAACAGTCCTCCAACAGATGGAAGAGTATTAGTGGTTAAAGTATATCAGTAAAAGAGTATCAGATGAGAAGATAGAGTTTTGAAACAGATTAAAATATCTTTTTCTAGCATTGAAGACAACACAATATCCAGTTGCACCGAATTCAAACATCATTTCTATTTTATTTGGATAAGTAGGACAACTTTCTAGTTGTTAAGCAGGTGTCACTATATTTTTGTATAAGATATTTTATTTTCCTTAGAAAATTCCCATGATTTTTCTAGGATATTCTGTAACACTTTTTGTATAAATACTTCACTCTTTGAAGTGTTATTGTGGAATAAATTGCTGAAGATTTCTATAGTTATATTTTCTGAACCTGAAGGGTTTTTATACCAAGTTCAAGTCAGTAGGCTAGATCAAATTAATAAATCATCATATTTCAGGATTCATGTGTTGGCCCACATAAGTGAAGTATTTTATCCTTTTATTTGTTAAATCTTCTTATGTTCTCATTCATTCATAATTGTGTTCTAAATTTAAATGTCAAATCATGAAGTGATATATCAAAATTTGTTAAAAGCACGTTGTTATTTACTGGTTTTTATTTAAATGATTTCTGTTGATATCCAGACCAGGGAATTATTAATTTCTCCTTGATCTCGATTTACCCCTACTTATTCATTCCTTATCCGGATCAAAGAACCCTTAATTTTTGTATCAGGTCAAATCCAGATCCTAAACTTGTTGCTATAGTAGACAATCCAGACAGAATTGGAAAAGGAATAAACAAGTAGAAAATTTGGGTAATAAAGTTTCCTTAGTTAGAGCAAATTCCCTTCCAAAAAAGTTAGTGAGTATGCAAGATCTTGAGTTTGACTTAAATTTTGAACATTCTTTATTCAGAAACAAATCAGAAAGTGACTTAAATAGTGCTGTTATAGATCCTGATTTTATTTCATTTCTTGAAACAAAGCAAGAAATTATTTCAGTAGATTTTGAATCAAAGATATTTGAGGTTTATGATAAACTTGATGAAATAAATTCTACTATTCTTAAGGAAATAGATGAAGATCTTCTTAAACATTCAGTTGAATTAGCTGCCTTATCATCATATAAACCTAAGCCCTCTACTTATAAGTTAGATACCAACCTTTTAGAATCTGTAGGTTCATCTTTTTTTACCACTACATCATCCATAATTTCCACCACACTTCATTACACAAATCCATTTATCCCAAAAAAACCATTCCAACCTAGAGTATTATTTCCATCTTCTACCAACTCAACTCCACTACTAGTTTATCTTCTGCATTTTCCAATACATCATTCTCATTTCCAAGCACTTCTTCATATATCCCAGTTTCATAATCTAGCATCCCAACTTCACCTTTTAGTTCTTCAACCACATTTTCTAGTACCTCATCTTACATTCCAATCTCATCATCCACTTCTTTAATTTCATCATCTAGTACTTCTAGTTCTGCCCCAAGAACTTCCAACTTACCTCCTAGCCAAGCTATAATTCAAGCCATGGATGCTAGGTATGCTCCCTTGGTCCTTCCAAGACAATTACATGAAATGCCTCAGGATTACTAGATTAAAATACCTCAATTTGATGAAACTACTCATTACACTGCCCAACAGCATATTAATAAGATGACAGATTATTTTGAGCTTCATGAAATAAATGATTCTGACGTAAAAATGAGACTCTTTGCTCAAAAATTAACTGGGGAGGTTAAAAAATGGTTTAAAGGTTTTAATACTGGTAGTACTACTGACTTAGCATTTTTTCATAGATTATTTTTGAATAAATGGGAAAAGAAGAAAAATCCACTTGAAATATTATCTAAATTTGATGCTATGAAAAGAGCTCCTAATGAAACAGTCCAAGATTATTGCACTCTCAAACCCACTCCAGACTCTATCCTACTCAAATTCCCTGATGGATTTGATACAGACATGACCTATCAATTGAGAGATAGGAATGCTGATACTTTAGAGCGAATGCAAACTGATGTTGTTAGTGTAGAGGTAAATATATTGGCTAGAAAAGCTAGATTAAGGAATGAGAGGAGAGTAACAATAAAAGAAGAGGCATCTATTTCAGATGGAAAAATAGATCAATTAGCTAAAACTTTAGAAATAATGATGGATAAATTAGACAATATAGAAAGGAGGCCACAATGGGATAACCAACAGCAAATCAGAAATCCCAACTTTAGGAAAAATACAAACATAGGAAAATCTAAAGAATCAGCACCTGACCAGACAATAAGACCTCCTTTTTAGGAGAACTATGTTGAAATTTCTCATCAAGATGAAAATGATGAAGACACCATAAATCTAATGGGTATAAATGGTGATAACACTATCTTTCTCACACAAGAAGACCAAGAGTTATTTGAACTACAACAACTTCAATTAGATTCAAGTGAATCATTTGACTACAAACAAGGTTATGACTTTTCTATAAATGAGGTACATAAGAAATATAACCTTAGAAGTAAGAAAAACACTAAGCCTTATACTAAGAAATATGCACAAATACAAACTAAGAAAAAAGTAGAAGTTTCCACTACAAAATTTCTACAAATTCTCCCTAGGGAAAACATGCAAAATTCTACTTTATCCTTGAAAATTTCCAGCCCCAAAATTTCACCCAGTCCCAAGATTGTTGATATAACAGATGAGGTTGTCCTAACATCAACAGATTCACAAAAAATTGCTGCTGTTAAAACAATTAATTCTGCTAAAACAACAATTCTAGATTCCACCCTCGGATGCGGGTGTTCCAAAGCCGAATTAATGTGATGGGATGGAGGGCTGCTTCTCTCTGCCGCCATCTGCCTCCTGGGTACGACGTGTTAAATGGCATAATGCCCAACGCAAACCACCATTTATCGTTCCCCCATTCCAAAGTTGTTCGCCCTGCAAACTCTGGTTCTCGCTCGACTCCGGCTGTTGTGAGACATTCCTCCGCATGCTTGAGCGGGATTCACAGCATGATGGAAGTTACGTTTTCTGATAGGTTTCGCTTGGGAAGGACGGCTTGGGAGCATGCTGTGGTTCGGCGCGCTGTGGGTGACAATCACTCGCAACATGTTTTTAACCACCGGCTCTCGGCTCCATTATGTATCATTCTGTTGTCAAAAATTGCAGAGTCTGCAGGGAGGAAAGCGTCGACCAGCGCTTGAAGCGTTTAATGAGAAGAGAGGTTCGTGGTTTGTTCAGCGCCTGGGGGAGTGTCGAGCAGTTGTTGCATTTGTTTTCTCTTCAGAGCTATCGTGCGCGGGTTCTCTCTGTGGTTTGGGAGGTTTTCAGGCATCCGCTTCCTTTCAGCATGCCCAGGATTCGTCATCGTATGAGGAGCCGAAGGGGTAGCTCGCGGATCCACCCTTCCCATGCCCCTGCCAGTCCTTCTCCTGACTCATCATCCTTCGGGGAAGGCTCGAGCCATTATCCCCGCACTCGTTCTGGTCGGGGGCGCTCTCATGGCCATCGTTTGTTTTGGGGTCCTCACATGCACAGGCCTCCTGCTTCCTATGCCCCAACCACTGGCACGGCTCGGTTCACTTTTACCAGTAGTCTCAACCGCCCATGCATTACTGCCATTCTTTCGGTAGTATTCCTTGAAGATAACGTTCCTGGGGATGTCTCGCTTCCTACTACTCCTGCGGCGACTGTTTTCGCTCCGGACACTCAGTTTTCTGCTTTCAATCTCGATGATCGCAATTTCCAGGCTCCGCCTCTGCCTCGCCCTGCAGAACCAGTCTTGGATGAGGAAATGATTTCCGCCGATCATGTTACCCAAGCGACTCATGACGAACCTGCTTCGGGTATGCACGCCACCGGCTGGTGCAGAATCAAGGAGGAGCCCCCGGAAGATTATATGGGTTTGTTGTCTGGTCACTTCAATGTCTCTGTTTCTCAAACCTTTGGGTTTTTTCTGCTATTGAAGTTTTGCTGTGTTTCTGGCCCTCCTTTGTATCTTTGGGGTCAAAGTCTGCTTCAGAAAACTATGGTTATGTTCCCCTGCATGGGCATCGACAGTTTACAACACTGTTTTTTCTGAATTTTCTGCCTCCTAGGCAGCTGTTTCTGACTACAGTCTTGATGTAATTTTACCCGCCTGTTAATAGATAATTTTACTTAGAAAAAAAAAAACAATTCTAGATTCCAAAACACCCACTGCTGATCCAAAATCAGCTAATCCAAAAGTTGCTACTGCTAAAACAACTTCTAAAAGTCCAAAATCTGCAAAAACATCTACTTCTCAAACTATCCTAGAAAAGAAAACTAAAAATAGTAAGATAGTAAAAACTCAAACAGAAAATGAAAAAATAATTGTAGAAAAGCAAGACAAATAGACTCAAACTACAATTACTAAAGAAGAAATTATTTAGCTTTCAAAGTCACAACCTCCTATTAATATTCTAGCTGAAATTACAAAATTAAAAATACTAATTCCTTTTACAGAATTGGTAAAACATGATTTGTACAAAACAACTATCACTGAAACCTTAAAGATGAATGATGGAGAAGATTGAGTAAATCTAAATGATGATCAATAGAGTTAATTTTTGGTCCTGATGTTAATGGAAAACAATAAGATGGAGCAGTTCCACCATTTTACATTAGCTTAACTGTTCATGATCAAAAATTACATAATGCTATGTTAGATTCAGGGGATTCACACAATTTAATGCTAAAAGCAATAATGGAAACCCTGAATTTAGATATCACTAGGCTTTACAAAGATCTCTTTTCATTTGATTCAATAAAAGTGAAATGTTTAGGTTTGATTAAAGATTTGTGTGTCACATTAGTTCAATATCCCGGTAAAAGCATACTCATGGACATTGTAGTAGTTGACATACCTCCCAAGTATGGAATGCTCTTATCTTGCTAATGGGGAGAAAAATTACAGGGATCTTTATAATTGGATATGTCATATGCAACCATATCAGTTTTTTGCCAACCAAAGAAACTCTATAGAGAAACATTGATGAAATACATGGTGAGTAGTGTAGAAAGACCAAAAAATTACCCAATTTACACTACACCTACTGACCTAGATTCATTCATATTATGCAACTCTGAAACTGATAGTGAAATCAAAACTAAACTAAAAGATAAAAATAAAACACCAAACAATGAAAACATCTTTCATGAATCATTATGGCACCTAGATTTTGATGGATCAGTCAATAAAGTAGGAGCAGGAGCAGGAGTTTGGATAACTAATATGGAAAACAATCATGCAGAAGGTCATGCTTTCATACTGAATTTTAAATGTACCAATAACATGGCTGAATATAAAGCTCTCATTTTAGGACTGCAGATTATCAGAAATTTAGAATGTAAAATAGTATCAATTATGGGAGACTCGGAGTTGATTGTAAAACATATAAATGGAGAATATTTTGTGTATAATCCAAGGTTAAGCCAATATAGAGAAACTATGTTAGATTTGATCAAAGAACTATTATAATGTAATTTTTATGCAATACCAAGAAAACAGAACATACATGCTCACTCCCTAGCAACTTTTGCTAGTACCTGTAATTTTCCATTTCAGCCAAATCATAGGTTTACTGCAGAAGTTAAACACAAACCAATATTCCAGATAACCTTAAATCTTGAAAAATTTTCTCGCAAGATCAACAGATTTACCATTTTATGAACAATGAAGGTGAATTTCAGAATTGTAAAATAGACACAGAGTGTACAGTAGATCAGAATTTAGATAGTGAAATTGATTTGAATAACATAGATGTAAATAATTTAAGTTTTTCTAAACCTACTAAATTTAGTCAAGTAGACAAATAATTTAGAGAAAGTAGATATTGATGTGATATTTGATGATGAATATGATATTTTGAATCTTAAATTCATTTTTTTACCAAAAGTCTTAACTCCTTTAAAAGATTTATTTGACTCTAATGATCTTATAAAAAAACCCAAAATGGAGACACTTAGATCTGATATTGAGGAATTTAACATAGGTACAGAGTTAAAACCTAAAATGATTAAACTATCCAAAGTTTTACCTCAACAAGAAAAATAAAAATACATAGCTCTTTTTAAGGAATTTCAAGATTTTTTTGCACACTAGCATAATACAACATAAAATCTCGATAAAAGAAGACCAAAAACCTTTTAAAAAAAAGTTATGAAGGATCAATCTTGTTTTGATGCATTTAATTGAAAAAGAGGTAAAAAGAATGTATGAGGCCCAAATAATTGCGCTAATCAGATATTCTGATTGGGTTTCTAATCTAGTTCCCACTAGGAAAAAGACAGGAGAAATTAGATTATGTGTTGATTTTAGAAATTTAAATAAGATATCCTTAAAAGACAATTACCCTTTACCAAAGATGGATCACATTTTACAAAGGGTAGTTGGTTTTTCTAGGATTTCTCTTTTAGATGGATTTTCAGGGTATAAACAGATTTTAGTCCAACCAGAGGACCAAGCCAAAACTGATTTTACTACTCCATGGGGTACTTTTATGTATGTAAAAATGTCTTTTGGGTTAATTAATGTAGGAGCCACTTTTCAAAGAGCTATGGATATATACTTTGCAAAAGAAATTCATGAATTCTTAGTGATTTATTTAGATGACATTACTGTATTTTCAAAGACTAATTATGAACATTTGGATCATCTTAGGAAATTCTTTCTTAAATGCAGTAAAATTGGCATCTCCCTAAACCCCAAGAAAAATTTATTTGGACTAGAAGAAGGTAAGTTACTAGGACACAATATATCTAAAGTGGGAATTAGAATAGACCCTTCTAGAATAGAGGCAATTCTTAATATTAGTCCTCCTAGGAACATTAAAGAGTTACAAGCTTTTCTAGGTAAAATTAATTTCCTTAGAAGATTCATCTCAAATTTAGCTAAAATAATTAGAGAGCTTAATAATATGCTTCAAAAGGACTCAATACTTAAATGGAATATTGAAGCCAAGCAATCTTTTGAATCAATTAAGCAAGCTTTAACCAAAACACCAGTCCTTATAAGTCTCGACTTTAAGAAAGATTTCATTATTTTCTCTTTTGCTTCAGAACACACTATTGCTGCAGTTTTACTGCAGAAAAATGACCAGGGCTATGAGCACCATATAGCTTTCTTTAGAAAATCACTTAGAGATGTCACTTTGAAGTATAATATTATGGAGAAATAGGCCCTAGCTTTGGTAAATGCCATTAAAGACTTTAGAGTGTACATTATTTATTCAAACATCATTGCCTATGTTCCAAATGCAGTTGTAATGGAAATTTTAAGACAGAATGGGCCTGATGGTAAAAGAGGAAAGTGGATTACCACAATTTTAGAATATGACATAGAAATCAAACCCACTAAAATTATAAAAGGTCAAGGTTTAGCCAAAATTATGGCTGAATCAAATTGTCATACTTCAAAGATTAATTTGTAAATAACTGATCCAGTGATATAATTCAATCTTCTAGTAAATTTTCAATCATAGGGAAGAAGGTACAGAGGCAAAAAAATAGTTGCTGGAATATAAATTTGAAGAAAGTTTCTTGTGGAACTATGATCCTCGTCAAATACTTAGTAAGATGAGGGTAAAATGCAAATTAACGCCTTATATTCATGATAAAAGGCCCGAGATTGAATAGTTTTCTAATCAAACGGAATGGTTGTACAATACTTTGATGGAAATAGTGAAACAAGGTGATACTAGTCACACCTTGAAAACTGTAAATCAAAAGGAAATAACTACAAAAACGATTAGAGAAGAGGGCACCTATACAGCTGAAACAAAAATAGAGACCAGATTCAAGATCAGATATAATAATAAACCCAAGCTAAATCTAGTGGACAAGGAAAAAGAAACAATTGAGATTTTAGAAGAAGAAAACATAGATGCTGCTACAGTTATTGTTAATGAGCAGGAAAATGATAATTCAAACATTCAGGTAATTGAAATACAAGAAATCATGGAGGCATCCTCATCATATTAAGCAAAGGATATAGACCTTGACATCAAAGAAAAATACAAACAGATCAAGGCCAATAATAAAGAGATTAAGAATGGAATTTTTTCACAGTATCTAAAGCAGACTCCAGGAAATCAAAACAAGCTTCTCTCAGGTTTTGACTATACAAATAATAAATTGAAAATGTCAATACTTCAACCTACAGTAAAAACACCTAAAACAACAACAGATTATAAGAAAGTTGACTTTGAAGTACTAGCAGAAAGCATCCATCCTTTAGATCAAATTGAATTTCATAAACAAAGCTTTGAAATGTTTTATTCTACTATGACTACAAATGAAATCAGTGCCCAGAAGCTTCAGAATACCATAATAAATTTGAGAGATCATATTAGGATTGAAAAAACCTCTTCTTATGCTAAAGACACTAGAATCAAGTCTTTTGAATAACTGGTGATTGAAGTAGGATATGACCCTGATAATGTAAAAACTGTAGAAGAAATGATAAAGAAGAAAAATGATGACATAGCATAACTCAGAAATCAATTGAAGCTTCCTCCAACAGAACATCCACAGACTAAAGAGATTCTGCAAGAGGCAAAATAGAAAGATGAGATGATGAGTCTCATACTACAAATGACAACACATATTAAGGACATGGAGATAGAAATGGACAAGCTTTTCCAAGAGAAAGAAGCTGCTCAAACTCAAAGTGTCCCTCCTACAGTCATCCCCATGGTAACTACTACAGTTCCTTAAACTTTAGCAGAAGAGTTAGCACCAAAAGTCCCATTGGCCACAACTGTGCAATGACTTCTTCCAATGATTATGCTACTAAATCATCTACATAAGCAGTGCAAAAAAAAGATGAAGCCAACAAGTTGATTAAAGCCATGGAAGAGATGTCTATACAGAGTAATTAGATCAATAGGGTGAAATAAAAAATCAAGAACTTGTAAGATGCCAAGAAATTAGCTCAAATCAATGCTAAAACAGAGGAACAGAAAGCCAAAAGGGGAAGTGAACAGTTGAAGAAAGTTGAAGCAGAGTTAACTTTAAAGGAACCAATGGATTTCATACAAAATCAGTTATGGTCCAAGATCATTGAGTCAGTAAATGAAACTTGGCCATCAATTCAAGTCATTTATGAACAAAATTACTTGCTTAAAGTATTAAAAGAAGAAATTGCGAAGACAAAGGAAGAACTAGGTGTTAAGCCTGAAGAAGCCCTAGAAATAATCAAATTTCTCAACACCAAAAACAAACAATAATTGGATGAGATAGGAATAACTAATAGAATTGAAACAATTCTTGAGGTGAGAAAAGTAATTTCAAAGAAAAACTTGATGAATCAGCTAGAAGAGAAGTGTTAAAACATGGATTTGGCCATAACTAGATTTATGGTAAAGTTTGAGATATTAAGGAAAAAAGGATTGCCAAACATTCTTGTTTTAAATGATAAAATAATGAAGCAAGAGGATTATAACAAGAAGATCAGAGATTTTTCCAAAAAACAAGTAAACAAGACATATTGGCAAGGAGTACTTACAGGCAAAGTGTTGTACAAAAGAATTAAAGATTTGTTTTATTTGCAGCATGAAATAAAGCATCTCTTTGTGGTTAAACCAACATTTTTAGGTACACAGAGGCTGATGAGAATTATACAAAAATTACCAAGATAAAGTTACCTGATGAATCATTTTGGTAGAATCTTATTGATTTACTGTAAAATATAATTTACAGTGAAAGAGGAAGAAAAATAGATTGTTGTTTTTACACAGTAAAAACATAATTTACAATAGTAAAACATTCCTACAGCAGATGAAAGAGTATCAATGGTTAAAGTGTATCAGTAAAAGAGTATCAGGTGAGAAGATAGAGTTTTAAAACATATTAAAAGATCTTTTGCTAGCATTGAATACAACACAATAGCCAACTGCACCCAATTCAAACAGCATTTCTATTTTATTTGGATAAGTAGGACAACTTGCTAGTTGTTAAGAAGCTGTCACTATATTTTTGTAAAAGATATTTTATTTTCCTTAGAAAATTCCTATGATTTTTCTAGGATATTTTGTAACACTTTTTGTATAAATACTTCACTCTTTGAAGTATTATTGTGGAGTAAATTGTTGAAGATTTCTATAGTTATAATTTCTGAACTTGAAGGGTTTTTGTACCAAGTTCAAGTCAACAGGCTGGATCAAAGTAATAAAGCATCATATTTCAGGATTCATGTGTTGGGCCACTTAAGTGAAGTACTTTCTCCTATTATTTGTTAAATATTCTTATGTTCTCATTCATTCATAATTGTGTTCTGAATTTTAATGTGAAATCACGAAGTGATATATCAGAATTTGTTAAAAGCACTCTGTTACTAACTAGTTTTCATTTAAATGTTTTATGCTGATATGTAGATTAGGGAATTATTAATTACTCCCTAATATCGATTGAAATCTACTTATTCATTCCTTATCTGTATCAAAGAACTTAATTGTTCTTTATCCCGATTAAAACCACTTCACAAATCAACCTTCAAAGATCTTGAGTGACTCTGCTATCTTGCCCTGAAAATATTTGAATTTAGACCTTGATCCTGATCTGTCTGCTTGACACATTGATTTCATTTTCCCCATGGAAAATCAAATCTATTACTATCCATCTCATTAAGTGATTTTTCCCACCAAACCAAACGAAATCTCAAAACCAATTTGCCCTATATAACTAGCCTAAAATCAAACATAAAAAAAAAGTTAAATCTTATAAAGAGAGCCCTCACAGAGCCTTAGGAAGGCTAGGTCCTAAATATTGAAAGTATATTTGTGGTTACCTCTAATGTTCTTAAAACTATAAACTAAAAATCTCACAACTTTAGGAATTATTAGAGTGATAACAGATTCAAGGAAGGCTTCTCTAAGAAATCATTTCCCATTACTTCCTTAAAAGAGAAGGGGTGAGTTTTTAAATGGACTAATGAATGTGAAGCCAGTTTTGAATGGGTAAAAGAACTATTAACTATTGTCCCTATGTTGAAAGTGTCTAACCCAAGCAGAGAGTTTGAAGTCTACACTGACGCGTGTAAGGAAGGGGTGGGAGAAGTATTGACAAAATATGGCAAGGTAATAGCGTATGAATCCACGAAGCTAAAGGTCCATGAGTAGCGATACTCTGCTTATGATTTGGAGTTTACTGCAGTAGTACATTCCCTTCAAATTTGGAGACATTACTTGTTGGGGAAAATGTTTGTGTTAAGAATTGATCATAGTAGCTTGACCAGGTACTTTAAAAAATTAGATTTGAATGTTTTCCAAGCAATATGGAATGGTTCCTATGTGAATTCAATTTTGAAATTCAACATGTAAAAGGTAAAGAGAACCATGTAGCTGATTATTTAAGTAGGAAACTAGATTGCATCTATAAAATTTACGTTAATCAAACATAATTTAAGTTTCAGGAGCAAATAATGGGGGTAGAAAGGAGAGACACTGAGTATCAATTCTTATGGCATCAAGAAAGAGAGGCAGAAAAATAAGGAAAGAAATCATATTATGGGATTAATGATAAACAGTTTTTGGTATTTCAAGGGAAGATATGTATTCCAAATCAGATAAACTTGAGGGAGATGATTTTGGATTAATAACATCGGAGTTCCTATGTTGGACACCCAGGATATCAAAAGATGTTAACATCAATTAGAAATGATTATTTCTGGGTTGGAATGTGTAAAAACATTGTTGAATACCTAAACAAATGCTTGGAATGTCAGCAAGTCAAGGTGAAGCACCAACATCCAGCAGGATTTCTTCAGCATAATATTATACTAGAATGGAAATGGGAAGTCATTTCACTTGATTTCATCACTGGTTTACCGAGAAGCAAGAGACACAATGATTCAATTATGGTGGTGGTGGATAGGCTCAGCAAGGTAGCTAATTTCATACATGTCTGGTCCACTTACAAGACCGTACATATTGCTGACATTTTCATGAGGGAAATATTTAGATTGCACGACATTTCAAGAGTCGTCATCTTAGATTGAGATGTAAATTTCTTGTCAGCTTTTTGGAAGGCACTATACACTAATTTGGGAACACATATCCAGTTTAGTACAACTTATTATCCTCAAACCAATGGACAGACTGAAAGGGTGAATCAAATATTAGAAGATATGCTACACATGTATGTGATGCTATAACCCACAAAGTGGGAAGAATATTTTCACCTGGTCAAATTCGTCTACAATAATGGATACCGAGAATCCCTTAAGATGAGTCCTTTTGAAGCATTTTATGGAAGACAATGTTGGACCCCAATACATTGGAGCATACCAGAAACCAAACTGAAGCTTGGGCCGGACATGCAGGAGGAAATGGAGCGTGAGGCAAGAAAAATCAGACAGAATTTAAAATCATCTCAAGACAGGAAAAAGATATATGCTAACCAAAAAATAAATTTTCGAGAATTTGAGGTGGGTGACCACATTTATGTAATAATTAAAACCAAGAAGATCACCTTAACATGGAATACTATGCCAAATTGGCTCCCAGGTACTATGGACCATTCCAAATTTTGGAACGGATAGGGTCGGTGGCTTATCGGCTGGCACTGCCTAGCCACATATTGGTAAATAACATGTTTCATGTGTCAATACTGAAATGATACATACATGACCCCAAGCATGTTATACACTGGCAAAGCGTACATGTAAGTTATGTTTAAATTATGACTCTTAGGAAAAGATGGATCAATTTAATTATAATTTATGTTGTTTGCAGATAGAACTGGACGGTGAATTTCTGGTAGAACCTCATCGTATTCTCGATCAGAGATAAATAACGCTCTGGAGTCGAAAAATCTCCCAAGTTAAAGTGAAATGGAAGCACTTTAGTTCAGAGGAGGCTACTTGGGAGGATGAAAACTCTATACGAGAAGCATATCCTGAAATTTTTTTTGGAATGAAGTAAACACCGAGGAGGGTGTTTTCGTCTAGTGGGGGAAGATGTAACACTCCATTTTATTTTAATGTTATGTATAAAAGACTTTTATAAATACATTTGAATTTTTTAGTGAAAAGAGATTAACGAATATGGTTATCCGTTAGTAAAAACTTGAATTCTATTTCATAAATAAAATTACATTGAGTAATTGATTAATTGACTCGTAAAATAATTCCAAGATTCCAGAGAAAAAAGGAAGAGGTGGTTTTTATGACAGCTACCTTCCCCAAGAGGATAAAAAGGAAATCCTGAGAAAGGGAAGGGGTTCTCTTCGTGAATGAAGAAAAGGGTTAAAAACAGATGGTTGCAAAGAGATGAGTTGTCTAGAGCTAGTTTAATACGAGTGGAGCTCTGTAACTCAAAGGGAGTGTAGGCTAGATAGAGGTCTCTAGGCCTAAATTCTTACCAATAACTGCTACCTTAGACTCTGGTGCAGAGCACAGGGGGAGCATAGGACATGATCGCCTCTCTCATGGTTGGGCAGTGCCATCAGTTAAACAAGAATACAAAGATAAGTATATAATTTTTTGTGGTTAATTTATAGGAGATGATAACAAAATGGTATTCAAATTCAGTGTTATGGTATTATATATTAACTTTGTTAGCTAGAAATAATGTCGTTATCTATCTATTTCGAAAATATGAGTTAAATTTGGAAATAAATAAAGTAGCTAGGAAATGTTATGATTGGGCTAAATAGAAAATAGAAAATAATTATTCTTTTTGTTTAAACACTGCAAACCATAACAACTCTAAATTTTGTGTAGATGGAAAGCATACAAGGTGTAAGCAGTGGGGAAATATCAACAAATAAACATTGCTAAATCTAACATAGTAAATCATTCATACATCATCGAATTTCCATATATTATTTAACATATGCATTGAATAAATGAATACCATAAATTACACAGGAAGAGTATGAACAAAATAATAAAAAAAATATAATTCCATGCATGTTGTAGTTTGTATGACTACTTTACATTCTTATTATTCTGTGTAAATAGTTAATAAGGCTCATAATAAATCCTCAAGTACATAATAAACCACCTTTAGTAATGAAATAAAGAAGTAATGATGTTCTAATAAATATCAACTTGAGAAAACACTTCAATCCAGAAGTTGAGATCAAATAACTCTTAAAATTTAGTAACTGTCACAATATGATATAAATTAAAATGTAAAACTCAGTTCTAAACATTCCTTATAACAAATGCATTGTGGATATGACTAGAAAAGTATATATATACCAATAGACATTAACAGTTCAGCTACAATCATATATGTGAAATAATTCAATCAAAATATGTAGGGTTCGCGAGAAGTGTTTAGGGGGTTAACCATTTAAAAATAATTCATATAGAAAGAAAACAGTCATAATTTACACATTAACCCTCATAATTTCGTGTGGACGGTTGTGAAGAGGAATTAAAAGCCAAACTTAGATCTCACAGAAATATAATCTATGCCAAAACCCTTCACGAATGAAGAGGAACCTAAAGCTCTTTCATGCAAGAGACTTAGGGCTAGTTGTTGGAACCTGTACAAGAAGAGGGATTCTACCCTCAGTTATCCCTTAGGAAACACTTAAAATTAAAATGAGTGTTGAAGATTGGATTCGTGTTACCTGTAATGGCCATTAGTGAAGACACATTGCAGAGCTTGGGAGGACGCCCCATTCTGCCGAGACCCCATCATTCCACAGTAACTTGTAAACAATTAAGCAAGAAACCGTGAATAAATTTAGAAAACAAATAAGAACAGTTAAACCCTTATAAGACTCATTGCTATTATAGGGATTAAAAAGAGGAACCACACCATACTTGAAGTCTTTTTTCTCAACATGTTGGGAAGGCTACACCCTAAAACTCGTTTGAAGGAAGGGAAAACGAAGTGTTGGCTAGACAAGGAACCCTCAGCCACATCGAGGTCACCATTATGGATAGGGTTTAACCATAATAATAGAGGATTAAAATAGTTTTCCCTCACAGATGAAATTATCTGAGGAATCACCTATAAGCTGAGCAAATAAAATCGAACAACAAAGGCCATGAACCAATACTTTCTTGTACCGGAGTGAATTTTGAGAGAAATGGAAAGAAGACCATAACTAAAGTAGATGTTGCAAGAGTAAATGTATTCATGCTAGAAATGCAAGCCATAATTCCGAAGCCAACAACATTTACCTGAGATTAAGCAGAACCACAAGTAAAATTCGTGCTCACCATTGGGAGAAGAGTATTGTAGCTGTCAAAGTAAGGACGTTGGAGGGCGAAAACAAATTTTAGAGCGGAGCCGCAACAAAGCAGAGAGTGAATGAGCTCGGTGTTCGAAGTTTTGGTCAGGTAGTTACCCTAAAGCCACCTACCTAAACCTCCACCTTCAAATCTAGGGTTACCAGATCGACAGATAGCATACCTATAGCAAATCATTAGTGCATGATAGCTGCCAAGAAACTAGTTGGGTTGGACCCTCTTTATAAAAGATCTCATAGATAATCAAATTAATCATAGAAATAAAAATCCGAAAGGTGCGTGTGCACGCGTGAATAATCCGACAAAGCTATAGAGTAGCAATGTATCGTAAATCATTGTTATGAATTATGTAATGTTGATTACAATAGCAAGGTAAGAAATAATTATCATATGAATTTCTAAGTACCATTCACATAATGGAATAGATGTCATAAATGTAAGTATTAAACATGATAATATAGTTGACATATGTAAAATAGTAAATGGGCTAATCTTCATGATTGTAGTAATAATTTTTATTTACTTATTTATGATAAGTAATTGATGGTAAGTTACATTTGATAGTGGTGACAAAACCTTACAGTGGATTGTTTTGCAGAAGAGCAGACATGTGAACTAGTTGGTGTGGTCCATACGGGGTGTCATTCGCCTGTGACTTTGATGGCACATGTGAAACATGGAGGATCACAGACAACTTAACAGACAAAAAAATATGAATCAATGCATTTTTTTATTGAAAATTAATAATATTAATTATTATTACTAACCATTAATTTATAAATTTTATAATTTTCAAATAAGAATAATTATTAACATGTATAATTTGAGTGGGTTTAATGATTAAGAACATTTATTTCCTTAAAAAATATCATAGATTTAAAATCAGAGAAAAAAATAAAAACTATCTCATACACCATATACTTTTTAAACCATATATAAATTCCATTAAAGTTGTCAGATCTAAGACTTTTGTGATCCATAGTTTAGATAGATGTCTTTCAGATTAATCACATCATAATGATTTGGTCGACGTTTCAAACCAATTCATGTGGTGCATCCTCAATTAAAATTATCACTTCTTTTAAATACAGAGAAATAAAATATAACTAAAATTAAAAAATAAAATAAAAAATAGAGCTTTGCACATAGTGTGGACAAAAAGATGGCCGAAAAGAAGGTGAATATCGGAGAGTAAATCACCATAGAAATCGAGAGGACATGGCCTATTTGGATTTCACTTTGAAGAAGCCAAACGCCATTTTAATTGAACTTGGGCGAAAGTTGAAAATGGTCCCATGCGTATTGCAACGGTTTGACCGCTTGCTTTTTCAATGTCCAAATATAATAATATATTTGGTTTTTATTATATGGATAATTATGTTTATTTTGGAATAGGATTTTAAATTATTTATTTAATTATAAATAAATATTAAGTGAATAGTAAAAATTTAATGTTAAAATATTTTTAATATAATACACAAATAAAAAATTGAAATTTATTTTAAAAATAGTTATATTTTTTATAATTTTTTATTAAATTTATTAACTAAAAATATTATCAAATATATACCTATAAAATCTGGTATCTAAGTTGACCCTCACATAAAAATATATGAACAATATATAATCAATATATATTTGACCCTCAAATTATTGATTTGTGAATAATATATAATTTGAAAGGTATGTATAAAATGTATGTATGAATTCACTAAAAATTATCAATTCTTTTACCTACTAAAAAAATAGCAAATAATACTTTGTACACAGTAGAAAAAAGAAAAAAGAAAAGTGGTTATCCGAGAGAAAATAGCCATAGAGATCGGGAGGACATGCCTTATTTGGCTCACTCTAAAGAAACTAAATGCCATTTTAATTACGCTGGAAAATGTTGACTCGTGGGTGCCATAATTTTGTGGGTATTGTGACTGTTTTTAATGGATTAGGGTACATTGTTTATATTCGTATCATGTTCATGAAATATGTTAAACTAGTAATTGCATCATATGTTACAAAGGAAACGCCGTAAGGTTGTGGTATAGGAAAGAATAGCATATAAGAAAGAAGAGGTAGTAGGAACATTCTTGGCTAAAACTGATTCTCCATAATAAGGGGTGGAGAATTATGTTTACTGGACCTCAAGTCAATGGTATAGAAAAGAATAGCCTATAAGAAATAAGAGGTAGTAGGAACTTTCTTGGCTCCAACTGATCCTTCAGAATAAGGGGTGGAGAATTATGTTTACTGGACCTCAAGTCAAAATATCCATATTGGGTAATTGATGTGGAAAAACTTCTTTGTTATTAATTGCATGTAAGATGTGTTTTTTCATAATGGATGAGACATTTTGGCCAAAGTACTCAAAACCTTTATATGACGAAATCTGCATGTTTATTTATTTTTATACATGAAGGATGCACTTGGTTTTTATGACCAAGTTGGGCTGACTTCACCCTTCTATGAAATTATTTGCTTCGATGACATTCGCAATTTTGAATTCCTCTGATACTACTCCTAGAACTCTAACTCTGCTCTACAACTAGAATTATTTAATGGAATAAAAACGTATCACTATGACATGTTGTACTTCATAAGAGACTACTAAGAAGGTTAAGTATGGTAAATCCACAGTCACTTGTCATTTGAACATAGAGCATAGAGTTATCTTAATCGTCAATTTTATGGATAAGAGACTTTTGGGCCATTTTTAACCATTGAGGATGATTAATTAATCTCAGTTCAGATAATTTATATTAATAAATGATCTACAATCATATTTCCATAAGTATTCCACTTGTTTGGAACTTTTCACTTCAGTCAGAATAACAAACATCATGAATACTCAAAAGTAAGAAGAAAAAAATAGCTCATAATCAGGGAATGTAGAGACTTATTTAAGGATCATAATTCAAGCCTTTAGTGCATTTTAAAGATCATTTATTTTCCCATCAAATAAAAAGCAACAATCAAATTTTGTATTCACAAGAATGGGAACAAATTTTAAATGTAATAACTCCCTTCCCTAGTGATAGTACATTTTTTTTTTGAAATTAAATTATTTTCCCGTTCTTTTAAATAATAGGTTCCTCCCCAACTAACCCTTTAGAGATACCTTTTTTTTCAACTAGTTGCAATAGGTAAGTGTCTTTTTTCTAGTATTTTCTAAGTCGTCCTTGCAATTTGAATGTTTCTCTTCCTATAAATCTATCTCGAGTTATAATTATAGCATTCTCTTGTTTATGAATAAATTATCTATATCTCTATTTTCTGTCTCTTTTTGAGTGCTTGCTTGAATCAGTGAGATAATGTAGCTCATCTAGATTCCGAAATCCTTGAGTATCCAATTTTCTAAAGAGTCATCTTCTGTTTTTAATTCTGCTATTTGGTTCTCCATAGCCCTGTCAACGTATTTTCCTTCTAAATAATCATACATTCTTGATAAGTAAGGATTGTCCTGCTTTTCTTCTTCCATATACTTCAGATCTAAATGAATGGAACATGAATCAGTGAGATAATTTAGCTCAACTAGATTCCAAAATCCTTGAGTAACCAATTTTCTGAAAAGTCCTCTTCTATTTTTAATTATGCTATTTGGTTCTCCACAGCCCTGTAAACGTAGTTTCCTTATAAAGAATCATACATTCTTGATAAGTAAGGATTGTCTTGCTTTTCTTCTTCAATATACTTCAGATCTAAATGAATGGAACATGAGATAAGCTTCGTGACATTTTCCAAATTCAAATATTTTTCATTGCACTTCTCATGTGTATCAGGGGGAAAATGGATTACATACATTCAATTTTATGCCCTTTTAGAGCTTGTTGTAAGGTTGGAAGCTTCTCTTCACCATATCTCCTATCTTCTATATCCTTGACTTTGATACAAACAATTGTTACTGACCCCTTTAAAGGTAAATTTAGTGTTATTTAAGAAATGAGAATTATGAACATTCATCATTATTTCTCAAGATAAATCATGTCCTCTGAAATAATTTGGAAATTTAAAAAAGATCGCATTCCTATTTGAAAACAAATCCCTTAGCTACCACTCTGTCCATGTGTGAGGCATTGGATCAAATGTTAGAGGACTGAAACTCTTACACCATTGGATCCACAAGTAAATAGTTATATATATATATATATATATATATATATATATATGTGTTAGTTTTTTTTTTAACAAGTTAGATTGAATTTAGGTTTTGGTGACTTTTAAGTTAAAATGTTGTTATTAAAAATTTGTTATATTTTTATATGTTAATGTAAATAGTTTTATATATGTTTTTTTATAACATTTGTTTTTTTCTTTCTAACAAGTTAAATTGAATTAAGATAATAAAATAAAATAACAATAAACTATAAAAACAACGCATGATATTGACCCATGGTATTAATGTGGAATATAATTTATTTAAAGGGGGGAATTAAGATGGCCTAGGTCAATCTTAACTCTGGATCTACCAAGAGCCAAGAGGGATCAAATGTCTTGATATGAAAACCTTTTTTAGAGTGAAAATATCTAAACTAACTATTTATTAAAATTATTTTTAATTGTTTATAACCATTATTCTTTTAAAATTTTACTTAATAAAATGTATCTAAATTTTTATACATCTAAATATACACATTTTTTCTTGTTCTATATTATTTTTGTTACAACTATTTTATTATTCCAAAATTACATGGTTTTTTTTATTATATATTATTTATGTTACCACTGCTTTATTATTCATGGGTAGTATTTCTTAGTATATAAAAAATGAAATTAATAAAGATGAATGTTCATAACTCTCATTTCTTAATTGACAGTAAATTTACCTTTAATTAATTAATTGTAATAGTTTGTAACTACATACATACTCTTCCAAAAAAATTTTGTTAATGAATATCAAATTTTTTCTCTTAAAAAAAAATTATATACATATCTTTAATTACCTAATTGTGGCTAAAAAACTTACATGTTTTTTACTTTATAATCATAAACTAATTTCACATTATATGATGTCAAACTTACTCAATTTTTTATTCTGAAATTTTAAACAAAGTTTTTCATTACATAATTTTATCTTTTATAATTTTTTTATTTTTCAATTCCAAACAAAACTTAGAAAAGAAAAAACCCACTTAGTACTTATTATATATTATAGTTTTAAAAAATTGACACTGTGTGATTAACAATAGAGTAATTTGAGACAACCCTAAAGGGTTTTTTTGTACGTGTTTTATCATAACATTTCCCTCCATCCAATATATATTGGAGAGTATTTTGAAGAGGGAGTCTATTCTAGTTTATAACTTGATCCATAATCAAAGAAAATGGCTAGGAATTTCACAAGTTATTAGTTTCTAACCTGATCCATAATCAAAGGAAAGTTAGATTGAATTTAGGTTTTGGTGAATTTTAAGTTAAAATGTTGTTATTAAAAATTTGTTATATTTTTATATGTAAATGTAAATAGTTTTATATATGTTTTTTTTATAGTATTTGTTTTTTTTTTTAATAAGTTGTTTTGAATTTAGGTAATAAAATAAAATAACAATAAAATATAGAAACAACTCATGGTATTGACCCATGGTATTCATGTGGAATATAGTTTATTTAAATGGAGAAATTAAGATGGCCTAGATCAATCTTAACTCTAGGGTATTTGTTATTTCTTTTTAATAAGTTAAATTGAATTTAGGTAATAAAATAAAATAACAATAAACTATAAAAACAGCTCATGGTATTGATCCATGGTATTCATGTGGAATATAATTTATTTAAAGGGGGAAATTAAGATGGCCTAGATCAATCTTAACTTTGGATCTACCAAGAGCCAAGAGGGATCAAATGTCTTGATATGCAAAGCTCTTTTAGAGTGAAAGTATCTAAACTAGCTATTTAATAAAATTATTTTTAATTGTTTCTAACCATTATTCTTTTAAAATTTTAATTAATAAAATGTATCTAAATTTTCATTCATCTAAATATACATAGTTTTTCTTATTCTATATTATTTTTATTACAACTATTTTATTTTTCCAAAAATACATGGTCTTTTTTGTTATATATTATTTATGTTACAACTGCTTTATTATTCATGGGTAGTATTTCTTAATACATAAAAATGAAATTAATAAAGATGAATGTTTATAATTCTCATTTCTTAATTAACACTAAATTTACCTTTAATTAATTAATTTTAATAGTTTGTAACCACATACATACTTTTTCAAATTTGTTTTGTTAATGAATATTAATTTTTTTTTGTTAATGAAAAAACTATATACATATCTTTAATTACCTAATTTCGGCTAAAAAACTTACATGTTTTTTACTTTATAATCATAAACTAATTTCACATTATATGATGTCAAACTTACTCAACTTTTTATTTTGAAATTTTAAACAAAGTTTTTCACTATATAATTTTATCTTTTATAAGTTTTTTATTTTTCAATTTCAAAGAAAACTTACAAAAGAAAAAACCAAGTGAGTCCTTACTGTATATTATAGTTTTAAAAAATTGACACTAGGTGATTAACAATATAGTAAGTTGAGAAAACCCTAAAGGGTTTTTTGTACATGTTTTATCATAACATTTCCCTCCATCCAATATATATTGTAGAGTCTTCTGAAGAGGGAGTCTATTCTAGTTTATAACCTGATCCACAATGAAAGAAAATAACTAGGGATTTCACAAGTTATTAGTTTGTAACCTGGTCCACAATCAAAGGAAATGGTTAGGGATGTCACAAGTTATCATTCACATAGTGATTTATTGAATTTCTTAGCTAAAATGGATCCTATTAGATGCATGGTGGCCAGAGACACTAAAAAATTCAAAATAGATATTGAATTTCTAAGTTGAAATGGATAATATTAGATGCATGGTGGCGAGAGACACTAAAAAAATTAAAATAGATGTTTGTTATGACATCCATATTGTCTACAAGCCATCCAAATTTCCCACATTATATGATGTTAAACTTACTCAACTTTTTATTCTAAACTTTAAACAAAATTTTTCACCACATAATTTTATCTTTTATATATTTTTTTATTTTTCAATTCCAAACAAAACTTACAAAAGAAAAAACCCACTCAGTCCTTACTGCTGATTAACAAAATTGACACTGTGATTAATAATAGAGTAAGTTGAGACAAACCTAAAGGGTTTTTTGTACATGTTTATCATAGCATTTCCCTCAATCCAATATATATTGTAGAGTATTCTAAAGAGAGAGTGTATTCTAGTTTATAACCTCATCCACAATCAAAGAAAATGGTTAGGGATTTTACAAGTTATTAGTTTGTAACCTGATCCACAATAAAAAAGAATGGTCAGGGATGTCACAATTTATAATTCAAACAATGACTTATTGAAGTTCCTAGCTGAAATGAATCCTATTAGATGCATGGTGGCCAGAGACACTAAAAAATTCAAAATAGATATTGAATTTCTCATTTGAAATGGATCATATTAAATGCATGGTGGCCAGAGACACTAAAAAAATTAAAATAGATATCTATTATGACATCCATATTGTCTACAAAACATCCAAATTTCCCATCTTATACAAAAATTTCTAACAATAACCACTCAATTTACTCTCCAATTTTTGAAACCCCTACACATGTTAGGGAGATCACGGTGTAAAATCAAATGTTCCTCTGGTCTTTTTAAAGGGTTCATAAACAAAACAGACAATGAGAAAGTCAATATTGTGGTATAATAACTGATTTTTAATTCACTGTGACAAAAAAACATCAAATTAGCTCACAAAATATATCTAATTCTATAAGGAGCTAGAGAGGTATTCATGGCCAGCCTAGAAAACCAAGCATGAAGATGCTTCTAATTATCAATGAAGTAGTCTTCAAAAGTATATAAGTTGAGAATCAAATTATTATGTAACAATTGCGCCAAAAAGTTTTTAAATTATTGCTCTTTAGCTATATCTTATCATTTTAGTATGATTTCAATCAAGAAGAGGATTAAGAGTTTAAGAACTATATCTTAGATATGAGCACACGATTCTATTAAAATTTATGAAGAAAATTCATTTTTTACCACTTGTATGTGTAAATATGTGATTTTGGAAGTGATGGTGGATTCTTTAGACACTTGATTAGTATTGTGGAAGAACTTTGATTATATCATTAAGGACTGTGAGTAGTTCATGTAGCAATTGCATTGCTTATAACATATTTTCATATCCTTTGTATAAGCTATTTTATATACAGTTCTAACACATTTACCCGAGATGTTAGCTATATGGTGAGTAGTTGATGTAGCAGTTGCATTACTTATAACAGATTTTTATATCCTCTGTATAAGCTATTGTATCTACACATTTAGCTCAGTTGTTACCTATATGGTGACTAAGTGGTGATGGATTCTTTAGAAACTTTATTAGTATTGTGGAAGAACTTGGAGTATATCATTAAGGATTATGAGTAATTCATGTATCAGTTACATTGCTTGTGAAATATTTTTATATCATTTGGATAAGTTGTTGTATATACAGTTATACTATGATAAGGATACACATTCCACCAAGTGTTACCATATTGTGATTGTTGTCCAATTCTTGATGTTTAGGGAAATATAATTAAATGATTGATGGTTTTGGAACATCAAAGTTACTATGATGACCTTTTATCTTATGATGACTCCTTAGTGTTGAGATTCAATTTGCATGAAGAAGATGCATACATCGCTTCACAGGAAAACCCTTTTGCCTATTGATAGTATGTGCTAGTTGTATGGATGGAATATTTATATTGTCCTCACTGTCATAATATTCAACACATTTATTTATTTTTGATAAGTATATATACAAGTTATACATATTATGTAGTAAGAAATGTTCTTTAATAATTACAGTCACTGAAACGGGAAATGATCTCAATACACCCCTCTAGATATACAATGTTTCATGGTATTCTTCGCATTTGGTGACACATGGAAATTCCAATACCAAAACTCTTTCACAGTGTTGCTCACATTATACGAAAGTATATCTTGATAAGGTTTCCTACATATATTAGCCCAACATGCAAGTTCATCATTCTCATGTTATTGAATCCTAATTTTTTAATGCCTCCATAAACTTTTCTTAATGTTTTGTAGATTATTGTTTTCATTGACACCACAGTGTTGCTCACATTATACTAAAGTCTATATATGTGAATAGATTATGTTGGTTTACATATATGTTTTCACCCACAATTTTCTATTTCAATATCTATAACAAAATTTTCTAGTTGATAGTTCTTATAATCAATATCTTTGAAACCTCCATGACCTGCTTCCATGGAAGCAAAATTTGCCTTTCATTCCTTCACAATGGCTCCTTCTCTACAACAAATTATTTCATTATGTTGGTTTACATATATTTTTTTATCTACAATTTCCTATTTCAATATCTATAACAAATTTTTTTGGTTGATAACTCTTATAATCAATATCTTTGAAACTTCGACGACCTGCTTCCATGTAAGAAAAATTTGCCGACCTGCTTCCATGTAAGCAAAATTTGCCTTTTATTCCTTCACAGTGGCTCCTTCTTGGAAACAACTTATTTCTTCTACGCTACTCTTTCCTATGCTATTTCCTTACGGAATTTCTTTTGCAACATATGGTGCAATTGCTAGTTTAAAAAATTTCATTATTAATTTAATTTTTTATATATTAAGAAATAATACTCATGAATTATAAAACATTTTTAAAAATAAATAAATAACATGTATTTTGGGATTTATACAAATATGTATATTTGGATGTATGAAAATTTAGATACATTTTATTAAGTAAAATTTTAAAACATTAATGCTTATAAACATTCAAAAATAATTTTATTAAATAATTAGTTTAGATCCAGAGTTAAGATTGATTTAGTCCATCTTAGTTCTCTCTATAAAGCAACTACATTCCACATGAATACCATGGGTCAATACCATGTGTTGTATTTATAGTTTATCATTATTTTATTTTATTATTTTTATTTTTTATTGTATTTTGACCTAGTTAAAATATTCATTACATTATGTCATTTGGATGTTTGAAAATTTAGATACATATTGTATTTTGACCTAGTTATAATGTTCATTACATTATGTCATTTGGATGTATGAAAATTTAGATACATTTTATTAAGTAAATTTTTAAAAGAATAATGGTTATAAACATTTAAAAATAATTTTACTAAATAATTAGTTTAGATCAAGAGTTAAGATTTATTTAGGCCATCTTAGTTCCCCTCTATAAAGAAACTACATTCCACATGAATACCATGGGTCAATACCATCGGCTGTATTTATCGTTTATCATTATTTTATTTTATTATTTTTATTTTTTATTGTATTTTGACCTAGTTAAAATGTTCATTACATTATGTCAATATTTTTATTTAATTTACGTTTATTTTTAATTTTGTGTAATTTGACATAGTCAAAATGTTAAACATGACATTACAAACTTTCTATCATACTTTGTTGGAGAGCATAGTAGCACAAAAATGTAATATTTAAATATATAAATAGTTATTTTCCGTTTTTATATTGTTTTTAATCCATGTAATATAAATTAATTGGTTTGTGAGGAATTTAATTTTATGATATAAATTTTATTATAATTCCACATGAATAACATGGATCATTACCATGGGCGGTATTTATAGTTTATGCTTATGTACCCAAAAATTTAATGTTTATGCATTTTACATTTTTTTTTAATTCATTAAACTATTTTTTGTTAAATCTAGTTTAACACAATTTTAACTTAAAAGTCACCAAAACCTAAATTAAAGCTAACTTATTAAAAATAAAAAAACTAACATTATAAAAAACACATATAAAAATATAACTTGATCTAATGGCCTAAAACATTTCAATCATCTAACATTTGATTCAATGGCTCAAACATGGACAGAATGGCTGCTAGGGGAGTTGTTTTCAAATAGTAACGCCTTAGGGCATAAATATATTTTGAATAGAATTTAAAAATAAAGATTGAGATTTATTTTTAAAATAGTTATGTTTTTTAAAATTTTAAAATTAAATTTATTTAATAAAAATAATCATATCAACAAGTGTTATATAAAATAAGTTACTAATTTTTGAATAAGTAGTATTGATAAGTCATAATATTGCTGTTTGGTATTATAACAAAATATATTTAAAAATTAAAAATTTTCATGATAAAATGGTGGGAAATATATGGATAATAATCTTGTTATATATTTTTTCAAATGGATATAGTTTAACTTATATATTAGTTATTTTAATAATAATAATAATAACAGTAGTATAAGTTTGTTAGTTTTATAATTTTTTAAATTTTAATAATGTGAGATGTATTAAGAAGTAAGTGTTTTCATACTTATTATGGATTGATGTCTATTGACATTTTCCATCCATTTAGTTTATATGGCTACACCATTTTTAGTTATGTTGGTTATTTGTGTTAAATAGCAAAAAAAGTTCAACTACTTTAGTTTTTGCTTACATACATGATATATTTGGAATTTTTTTCTCATTCCAAAGTCGGTTTAATATCATACATGGTATAGTTGGAAATTTTTCATATTTCAAAGTACATAGAGTTGAGTGTAAATATGAAGCTTATAAATGGTTAAGGTGAATGTAAAATTTCCCTATAGTTTGGTATCTTTTAAATAAGTTAATTATGTTTTTGAAGAATTATAAAATTTTAAAGGGATTAAATCTTCTATTTTTTTTAATCACAAATATCTAGAAAGTGCAATTATGGATTTAATATAGATTGTTAAACTGTGACTATGGAATATTGAATGTTACATTAAAAGAGCATAAGTTGCACTTATAGTCCTTTATGGTTTTATTTATCTCCCTCCTTTCTTATTCTCTATATCTTTCTCATCCTGTTGCTATCTCTTTCTCTCCATATCCATTTATTTCTCTCCCCCCCTAACTACCACCACCCTCTTTTTGCTTATTCCTATATTCCTCTATCCTTCCCTTGCTCCCTCAACCTCTCCTTCACAACAAATACTAATTAACACACACACACTCTCTCTCTCTCTCTCTATCTTGTTGATGGTGTATTTAAAATGGAGGGTTAATAGTCACTGATGATGTTCAAATTTGCAACAAAAAATAGTAAAATTGGCATCCAGAAACAACACACACACTGGTGTGGGATCACAGGTCATATAGTGATGGGTCCTAGTGACACATTAGTGTGCAACCAATTTATTAAATAAATTGGATAATTAATTGTAATCTTATCTCATAACAACTTGTAATAGTTAACTAAGTGTGATAGACTTAGTTAGATCAAGAATTTCGAGCTGAGGGTCTAAGGATAGGCATGTAGAGTGATTCTATTATTAACAGGGTCCAGTTTACACTACAAGGAAAAGACCCTCTAGCGGAGGTTATAAAGGAGTTTTTAGTGTTATAAAATTGGCCAAAATTGTCAAAAAAAAAAATTCTACAACATTTTTTTAGGGTTACGGAGGTTTTGGTGGAGCTTTTAACGAAAATTCAACACAACTAAAAAAACTAGGTGGCTGGAGGTTATTACAAATGTTTTTTTTCATCGGTGCGCTACTAAGGCTTCAACGCACCGGTGCGTGTCATCTAGACTGTGGCCCCGGGGTGATCGAAGGTTCCTGCAACGGACCATCAAGGTATAAAACTGCACCGGGCACAGTGTTGGTGATACAATGCATGAGGCCGTACCAATTGGTCTTGGGATTTGTGTAGTGCCCATAGGTCATCTCAACAAACTGGTATGTAGACTTATAAAAACATGTTGGTGCGCTATATCAGACAAACACACTGATATTTATAGTTGGTATTGGTATTTTTGCAATGCCCATTCGTCATACAAATGCATCGGTGCGTAGCCTCATATGAAAGCATTGGTGCGCACTATCACACAAACACACCAAGATTTTTAATTGGTTTTGGCATTTTTGTAGTGCCCACAGGTCATATAAATGCACCAATGTGCTACAACATACAAATGCATTAGTGTACAGTAACTGACATGCACCGGTGTTCATTTTGTATTTTTTAGAAACATCGACCTGTGACAATGCAATTACTGTGATTTTTCTAAATTCATTATTCATCAAAAGTCGACACATCTTATAAAAATATTCATATTATTTAAATTTTTATTAATGAATTTGAATGTGATGTTTGGATTAATTTGTCATACCGTATCATAATTATTGTGATTTTTTAAAATTCATTATTCATTAAAATTCGACACATATATATCTTATAACAATATTCATATGAATTAAATTTGTATTAGTGCATTTGAGAAAAACAATGGAGAATGCAATAGCGATAATGGATCACACAATAGAATAAATTAAAACATATTTTATTATACATATACATATACATATACATATATATATAAGACAGTCTTTGTCATACAAAATGGGATAGTTATTGGTATCCCTTTGTCTTTCAATTGGGGTACTATGTCCATTACATTAAAAAAAATGTCTGATTTCACAGACAAATATTTCAAAAAATACAATGCCTTTTTTTGATATCCAAACATAGTGATCATCATTATTCCCTTGAACTAATGTCATTGCTAGAGCTACTTCCATTATTTGGGTTATTTTCAAGAATGTTTTGTTCACGTTGTTGATTGTTTTCTTCTTCTTCACCTTCCATCTACAAAAATAAAAATAAACTGAAATGAGTGTATATACATTGGTGAGAATAATGAAAATTGTAATATTAAATAATATACATCAATGTAAATCAAAAATAAAAATGACGTACCATAGCAACAATTGACTCATAAACTATGCACATTCTTTCAAAACCATGTACCATGCCATCTTTCGAAATTTCATCTGTTGGCGCAGTTCCATACTTTGTTTCCTACAAGTTTTATACCCTATAACAAATCATATATTTAATACAAAATATTTTTATGTTCTATTAATTATAGACGAAGCTAAGTAAAACAATATTGATAGATGCTTACAAATTCCACAATTAATTTCTGATATGCCAACATATACTCACAACCCATATTTAACCCAATTTCAATCAATTCGTCTTATGGTTCTTCTTTGTATGTTAGCACCTGTTTGAAAACATTCAATGATGATTTTTGTAAAAAAACTTAACAAATACAAAAATAAAATCTAGTTAAGTTGTTATAAGGAAGTAGAAATTACTCACAAACTTAGATATCAACCCTTTTCTTCCCTGTTGTCATGTTTTATGTGTTGAATGGGTTCCATTTTCTTTTCTTTTATGCAAGAAAATACTTGAAATTTAATATTTAATGCTAAATTGTTTATTTACTGTACCTAATGATCAAAAAATTCAATGATTACATATTACATTTGAATCACGTTGTTGTTGACATGGCTCCTCCTACGATGCAATTTTGTCCATTTATATGACCATCTCCTTGTACACCTTTTTGGACATTCCTACTGGCATATTTATGGTATCAGCTCGTTCATATTTTGAGATTTTCATAATATTCCTGAAAATGTAACAGGACAATAAACTATTTTATTTTTATATTGATATATGAAAAGTAAATATAACAAAATTGATATTTATAAATAATTCTAGAAAAATATTTAAAGGAATATTACTTTTTAATTCCTTCTTTTTTTTTGTTGTACATTTTTGCTATTAAAAGTCTGACATGTCCCATTGACCAATTCTCTAGAAAATATTCCTGTAGTTTAGACAAAATTTGGTTCTTGGAATCATTTGATTGGTTTTTGTATTGTAAGTGGAAAAAACGTCTATACATTCGTTCCACTATATCTCTCAAAATTTTGTAAAAGTTTTTCCCTCTTTCATTAACCTCCAACACCACTCCAAATGAGCTAAGGAGAAGTTCATTTTCATTTGCATGTTCTATTTTTTTCTTTTCTTAGAACAACATTCCTTTTCTGAGTTGTTGGTCCCTGTAGAACATTAAACAAATGGGAATTAATAGACTATTTGACACATGTTATCGAATAATTTTAAGTATATTATTAATGAAAATTAAAAAAAGAAACTCATATTGAATCGATACTATTTTTTCATTCACCTGATTCATCCTTTTGCAATTTTTCCATCAAGCTTTTATGCTCTTATGGTCCTAGATCATAAATTATCTTATCGAGCTTCGTCATTTTGTGGCTCTGCATGATACAAAGTAAACAATACATATTAGTTAAACCTACATATTGTTAAGATATTTTGACACATAGGAAATAGTTAAGAATAACTTAGTCTAGTGTAGAGTTAGGTAAAGTGTGTTTCTTTACCATGTATATTTGTAACTTATAATCCGACAGTCACGATTTGTAGTGATCTGATGGTTATCTCTCACCTCAGTATTAACAACACTTGATCTGTGGCTTAACACCCGATTGGTCCACAATCTATATTAAAAGAGCACGGAGGGTCATTTGTCCAGTAACCATTTATGAGAGAAACATATGTAACTTTTCTTTTTATATTAAGAAAATTCCAGAAGTGGCTGCGTGGC
The DNA here is from genome assembly GCA_034641835.2 of Pinus albicaulis. Taxonomy (NCBI): domain Eukaryota; kingdom Viridiplantae; phylum Streptophyta; class Pinopsida; order Pinales; family Pinaceae; genus Pinus; species Pinus albicaulis. The sequence continues at coordinate 956,274,161 of CM076577.1, read as the reverse complement.
TCAATCCGTGGAATGTTTCCCTCTTTGAGGGTTTTAACCACGTGATTATACTGGTGTACTAATTTATGATCTGATTGTGAGTGGTGACATTTGGTTATTGATCTACAGAACTTACCTTATAAATTTATACATGGTAGCAAAGCTATTTTGATGGCCGCGTCCATTGTTGATCAAAATCTAAAGTTGATTTGACTGCATGCGAATGAAATTTTTTAGATCTACTATTTATGAAAAAATGTAGGCTTGGAGAACTGCTCGGTTGTGTCTGGAGCATCTGTTATAGCAAGAAATGTCTTTCGTTTCATGCGAAAAGGTTTCCGGCTGCCCAAGTTATGACAATTTAGATTTGAGCATCTATTTTTCAGTTATATTTTTTAATAGTTCTGCTTATTTCAGCGTGTTTCTATTTATTTTCAGTATTAAGATTTTTTTCATTTGCCGGATCTATACCCTCTTCTTTTTGTATGCTCTTTGTTGTGCACTGTGTGCGATCTTGGAAAATCAGAAACAGGAAAAGGGATTTTTTTTGCTACATATGCTCTTTCCCCGCATGTTTGTGCAATCTCAAGAAATCAGAAATAGTGAAAAAAGTAATAATTTTTCAGTAAATATAACCGAAAATCTAACATTATGCCGTAAGGATTTGCATTTCGTTTTTTTTTTTGCTCAGTTTTTGTGTTTTTTTGTGCAAGAAAATGCATGCACACCAAAGAGTAAAAAAAAAAAAAACCACTTCCTCCTTTCATACAATAACGTGATCCTTTTACTATCTCACTTGGTGAGGGGTTAGTTTATGAGAATAGAGGTCTTAGGTTCAAGTCTCCTTCTCAAGCTTCTTTTGTAAAAAGCTTTTGTTCAAAGGGGCGATTTTTTTTTTTAAAGCTGCACTTCATCCCATTCCCGTAACTATTCGGCATCTACAACTCAAGTTTCTTAAAAGGCATAACTTCTTCATCTGGAAGCCATTTTTTGAGCCATTTTTTTTTAAATGGCCTAATTTTTCAAGATATTTCCATTGGAGCAGTTAGTTTCAGCTTTTCTAAGCTTAAGTTCTTTTTTTTAAATGGAAAGTGCATGCCCAGTTATTCTTAACAACACCAATTATTTCCAATGGCTACCCCACATGGTAGATATACTTAGACGTAAAGGGCTTTATAGAATAGCCACAACACAAGAAACTAAACCTTTCGATGATGATAAATCTGTTAAATGGGAAAATAAACAAGATCAAGCATGAGGTTTGATAGGAATGTCCATTGCTCAAGATCTTTGATTTCATATCCTTGACATTGACACCCCTAATGAAGCCCTAGAAAATATAAAAATTGTTTTTGGCATTCAAAATCAAATCAGGGCCCACCAGCTTGAAAATGAGTTTCTTACTTTGGACCCCAATAATTTCTCCTCCATTGAAGATTTTTTGTCCAAATTTAAGACCCTCGGAATTCTTTTAGAAGGTTGTAAGATCAAAAAGGATGATGGTAGACTCATCTATTGCATTCTTGCTAAGCTTGGCCCTGCATAATCTGTTTTTGTTTCTACCTTCCATTCCACTGGGGAATCCATCATTTTTTCAGGAACCACCTACAAGAATCCCCCTTTTGATGCCTTTTGTGATTCTTTGATAAGAGAACAAGAAAAAAATTTACACCTTGGTCTTATCACTGCTGGAAACTCTTCTAAGAAAGCCTTAGCAGCCCAACAACAACCATATCAAAATAATCCCAAGAAGCAGTATCCTAAAAAATATGGTCCTAAACCAAACAAGGGCCCTAAGCAATTTTAGTCGCAAACTGAAAAAAAATAAAATCACCAAAATAATAAGGCTGATCAAAACAAAGGGAAGAAAACAGACAGACATTACAACTTTTGCAATCGGGATGGCCATATAGAGTCCAAATCAGGGAAAATTTTAAGAACCCCCCTAAATTTATATATATAATAAATGGGCGAATCCCCATGATACATAGGAAAAATGGAAGGTGATTTTATTAATAATATAATATGTATATAGAATTTTTTGGAAAATCTCTCACGAGATTATATTATCTTGTAAAATCATGGAAAATCACCAGTACAAATGGCGAATCAATACTACAAAATGGTGAATCGTTGTCTAGTGGACTTTGGGGTGTTGGTTCCAATGAATATATGGTAGTTGAACTAGGAGTAGAAGGAAGAGAACCACTGAGACCAAGCATGGTACATGGCGACTCGTGAGGGAATTAGTTCTCGTGCAGTTTGGAAAATCCGTTCTTCTAGTTCTTCTAAGCGTAGTGTTGTTGCTCATGCTACTACTAGCACTGATATTGAGGTTGGAGGCGAGTTTGAGGAGAAATGAAAAGCAACAGGAAGAAAAGAAAACATGCTATTAAAAAAAAGTGTTGATAAACACTGGATCCGATCCAGGTGCCATGGTACAATAACAATATCGCAAAATACTTCAGATGTTCAACTATGGAAACATAATTTACATTACAACACCATCACGACTCTTACAACCATATTTATGGAAATTATTTGACGTTGTGAAGCTCTTAAAGGAAGACCTAGCATGGTAACTATAATAAGGTGAACTTCTTTTCACTTCTTCAAAATATTATTCCTTCTCATGCCTTCAAAATCTGGATATTGAAAGGAATATGTGCCAGTTGCAGCCACCCTGCTAAATTTGTTAAAATTATAACCATCAACATGAAGAGAACCATTAGAACTCCATTCCCCATTTCATGCCCATGCCATGCCATGAATCTGTTTGTAGCAGAATCCCACAAGTAGTAGCAGTGGCACCCTGTATTTACCTGATAGCTCCATTGATTGGAGAGGAGGCCCACTCTAGAAATTGCCAATGCTCTCCTAGTATTGTTGTACACATGTTGTCTTGTTTTAAATTTGTACAAGAAGAGATACGTTTTCAGTATATGCATCTTTTCAAATATGGTAGTTATAACTTATAAGTCCAAATAAAATATAACCCAAAGAACCATATTGTTCTATAGGCATGACAAATCTGGCCAGATATCAATTACTAGAAACTTGTCCGTGGATGTAATGAAGTTAATTATGACTGAAACAATTTTCACCCTTGATGAACTTTGACCTAATCATACTTTCAATCATGAAATGCGGCGAGAATGGACAAGAAAAAGGGACAAATTGGCTCTGGATTATAAAAAAAGCTAAGCATTAAACTATGTATTAAACTCAATCCCAGTTCAGTGCCACACACAATTCACAACAGTAATAAACACCTGCACAGCTAGGAAACCTATGACAGCCTAGCAGCAAGATCCCTAGAACATATATATATATATATATATTTAAATTTATTCTTAGGTGGGAGGTAGGCCTTTACATAATTGGTTCCTTGATTTTGGTGCTTTAAAGCACATGACCATCAAGAAGGATTCGTTTATTACCTTCGTTGAAGCCAAATCCAAAATAGAAACTATAGTCTTTGGTTTTGGTTGGGTGCATTTTGTGGAAAATTGTGGGGATGTTCAAATGAAATTTTTAGATGTTAAGAAGTGTACTTTTGAGAATGTGCATTACATACCATTGATCAGATATGGATAAAAATATTCTCTCAATTAGTGAGATACCAATATAGAGTCCATATTTGGAGGCCTCATTTAGTGTTGAAAATCGTTTTGTGAAAGATAAAGGTAATGGACCAATGGTTAGGTGATTGCATCGGTGCTAAAACATAATGGGTTGTATAGGTTTGTGCATGTTGATGTTGATGAAGAATTTTTTGGATATATCAAAGGCTACCAAAGACTTTTTAATTTAGGTTTAAATTTCTTTCATACTGATGAGTTATTCACATCATTCAATAATGAAAAATGGTGTTACTGTTGGAATGGTTGTTTAAAGGGACTTCCTCCTTGTGCTTTTTGCATCTTGTACTGACCACCGTGGGACTCCACAGTCTCCAGCTCGGACATGTACATTGGAAGCACAGGAGGGAGCTATTTGTGTAAGAACAGAGAATATTCTTATCTTACATTTATCTTCTGTCTATATTCCCATATAATTTTTGAGCTATGTACATTGTTGGGAATACTAGATATTTTGCAATAAGAAATCCATGTAAAGGCTGTTTAAACTCTATTGGTTTTTATTTGTCTTGTGAAGGGTATTTTTCTGCATCTCCATTGTTTTTTTCTGTATGGACTGACACTAATTTTTGGTTGATATTCTTAGTGGGGTAGAGCTTACTATGTGAGAGGAGAACCAGAGAAGGAAAGATTGGCTATGGAGGTGAGATGAAAGGGGAGGCTCACTATTTTGTTTAAAATGTTTTTATTTTCCTATTAATGGGAAAAACGCTGATGGGTTTTTACTAATAAATGTGATAATCAATATCTCAAAAGGAGGGAATGTGAATATGATCTTAAGGCCTCTGTAGATTTCTACATAGTAAGATGCTCTGCATTGCTCCATATATATGGCAACTGCCTAACAATTTCTTGGAAATATACAGAAGCTATTCATGTGTTTGAAATTTTCATATGATGTCTGATCTTCAATGGTGGATTTGTTATTGTAGGAGGAAAGAGAATTTGCAACCCCATTTCTGACTGGAGTCCTAGTGTGAGTTCAAGCAGATTTGATCTCATAGCCTTAATTTCTTTGGGCTTGTCTCATTTTTTGTTGGCTTTGTTTTATATGGAAATACATTTTTCTCCTACTTTTTAGACAGATTCATCATAATCACTGGTAGATTCATCATAATCATTGGTTTTATAATTCTTGCAGGTTCATATCAACTCCAAACAAGAACATAAACAAGTACTATTTGGGCCCAGCTCCACCGCAATAAATGGAAAGGTATGTAACTTACAATAGTATATTTGACCCAAATGTTTGAAATATGAGATTTGTTTTAAGTATAAAAAGTTTCAACAAAATTTCACTTACAGATGGCATCATCTTGTATGCAGGCAAATTGCAAAAGCTGCTGGTCCATGTGGGAATAACCATGACTATCTTCTCAAGATGGAGCAAGCCATGGATAGCATTGGTGAGTTTTTCTTCTGACATACTGGCCCTTTCATACATCCATGCTCTAAATATTGTGTTTCTCTGCAGTTGGAGTGAAATTTATAACTTGATTTATTGTTATAATTTCATAGGCCATCCAGACCAAGGGGTGATAAAGCTTTCAAGTGAAGTGAGGAAGTTTCTTGGAGGCATTCAAAACGTTTTCCATCAATCACCCTTGTGACTGCTAATAGCTATGACATCCCACAATTACAACTTCAACCATATATCACCAACTACTAATTCCTGAAATGGTTACATTCTTTTCTACTAACAGAGCTGAATATGCATGAATATTCCATCTAATCTGACAGTTGAGAAAGTGGTTCAGAATTTCCAATGAACAGCAATAGGAAGAAAATAAAAAATGCTATTAAAAAAGTGTTGATAAACACTGGATCCGATCCAGGTGCCATGGTACAATAACAATATCGCAAAATACTTCAGATCTTCAACTATGGAAACATAATTTACATTACAACACCATTTAAGTTGAAGAAGTGAAAGGGCATCAGAATTAAGATCTCATCATTTCCACAGTAGTTCTGTTGTCAAGCAGTCTCAATGTATACAATAGCTTTATCTTATTGCAGAAGTAAGCCTCAAGGTTCATCATTGCCCTGCAGCAGTTGCTTAAGACTACCATTGCAATGTTTTGATACAACACCCTTGTGACAATAACCTTCTATATGACAATAATCCTAAAGTGTTCATGATAGTCCTCCTGTGGGCCTAACTGAAGTATACCTGCGGTGAGTAAGTTCTGAAGATCATACAGTTTCGCTAAGCACAAAGATCTTCTAGAGTTTGTTGGCATGATATAATAGTCATTAACACTGTCTTGAATGAGTGGTTTGCAGAACAAGGCCAACAACTTGAAGGGATCCTAAAAGGCATCAACAAGCCTAAACCTTGTGGTATATTGTTGATAGCAAGAAGCTTCAGAACAAAAAGGCATCATCACACTTAAGGTATATTTCTCATTGACCCATGCAAAATAGAGAATAGTAGGCAGGTTGCTTCAGATGCATTTGATCAATGTATGATACTAGCTGATATAACTTGACCAGAGACTTTAAGTTTGTTTGAACAGAGACGTTAGAGGCACCACTGAGAGTGATGATGACAACAATCAATAAGATAGTAAATACTTACTTGGAAATCCCTTGCCTTCAAAAAATATACATCTGGAAATCTCCAACACTATCCTATTTCCTCATTCAACCAGCCCATTCTATTCAAGTAAATAAAGTGTAGAATTGTCTTTGCCTTTAAATCCCTTCACTTGTGTAACAATTGGAAAATTAATTTGATGCAAACTCCCTTTCCTTATCTGATTGAAGGACTTTAATTCTCTTCCCTAATTCATTCTCCATTCCTCTCTTAAGTTATTTAACTCAACAAATGCAACAAACTTTATTATTAAGAAAAACATGTACATTTTCCTAAATATGTCAACAATAAGGAGAAAATGCCTTGCACTAGATACTGAAAGTGTCTTCATGGGTCCACAAAGGATCACAACAGACTAATACCAAACTTCACATCACACTCCATACTTTTTCTTCACCAAATATCTTCCAACACTATTTTCAAGGCAAGCATGTTGCACATGCATCTTTCTCCTCCTAAACTAAAAGTAAACCACTAACCATCTTAGGTTTGCTCTAAAGCGAAGTTAAGATGCTAATAAATTTGATGCCATCATGGAAAAATACTTCAGATACCCCTTGAAGACAGTTTTTATGATCATGACATTTTTTTAAATTAGAATAAATAATTAATTGTCTTGGGTCCAAACCCACATCTTTGGGTCAAAACTCCAACTACTTGGGTAACTTTCCCAACCAACTCCTTTTGGTGGGTTTTCACCTCTCAAAAATTCCTTTGAGCTACCCAAATTCCAACATAGTCCACCAAGCAACAAGCAGGTAATAATGTTATACCTTGGCCATATGGTCTCAAGCTTCCCCACTCTAGCTTCCTAGTGTCAATCCCCATATCTTGGCTTAGAATCCTACCCTAGAGAATTACCATGACTAGCCTCCTATTGTAACTAGTGTGGTCAATTCTTAATATTTATTTACTTGGGTAGTTTTCTTTAGTCTCTTTCATGGACAAGACATGTAAACATTACATGATTTGGTGATCTTTGTTTGACTCTTCGATTTTTTTGCGGAAGCTACATTTGCAGCCCTTTTTTCTTATATTAAAGCCATATGTATATCATTCCTTTAATAGTTAAAGGAATATGTATTTAAATATGTATATATAAACTCCACTTCATAAACTACTACACTCCAAATACCTTCCATGGAAATGCTGCACTCTATTCCATAGCCTGCAATCATGAGAAGAAACAAATTACACATTATAGACCTAAAATCCTAAATCACAGGTCCCAATTCAAAAGGACAGTGTATGCATATCTCTGGAGACAAAATAGTCAAGCCCCTCTCTAAGAATATACGAAATCATGATGAAGGTTCTGTTATGATGTCGAATCTATAAAATAAATAGGAAAGCTATTTGATGTTGACCATGGCAGAGACATATAAGGGCTTTGGCTTGCCTATTTTCCGGTACCCATTTGCAAGTAAAGAGCTTCACTCCTCGTGAAATTTTAATAAACTCCTGCATAAGGATTTACTTCAAATAACATCAGTCCATAAATTTTTGAGATTCCTTATTTAAAATTACTATGACGGTGTTCTGTAATTCACCTCTTCATATTTGATGTTATTGTGTTGTTCCCCTGGCATATCCGGTGCCTGAAAAGAAAAGCCAGTAGAATCGGATATTTTTTTTTAACTTGAACTAGAAATGGGAACAGCTTTTGGAAAACAGAAAAAAAAAAACTTTTTCCATCCTCTACAATGTGATAAGGATGCTTATATTGGTAAATCCATAACCTTTGAAGTTCAGTGACCTATCTCAATTAATACTCTGTTTCTAAGTGATGCAAGCTTAACATATAAACATATTTCTTACCATTCCAACTACAGTATAGGAACAGAGCAGATGGATCTAAAATCTATGAGGACCGATCCAGCAGAAACTTGCACGAAAAATCTTTTGCTACCCAGCAATTGAACATAGCACATGATAAATGGAGATCTCAGTAACATAGGTGTTGTGTCAAAGAGGGTGTATAGGAAGCCGCAGATGAAGAAAGAAATCCAATACTGGCATTTGAGAGGATCTATAGAAAGTCTTGTGTTGTAAAGGAATCCATTCTCAGAACTTGAATCAACTCGGGGCACTGCATTTGCAGTTTTCAACAATTCCACAAAACCAAATCAGTTCCTCCAGAGGTGGTTAACATACAATTTAACAAATTAAATCTCATTTTATGAATCGTAACAAGAAGAGCAAGCAACAAACTTTTTGATGCCCTTTCTCTTATGCCTCCAATGCAAAGTAACAAGAAAAATACTCAGCATGGAGGCTGGCACCCTGGACTGAGGGAATATGTCTCTGGATTGGAGACCACCTATTACTTCACTGTTGACTGGTCCTATGATTTCCATCTTGCAGTTTGGGGCAGGAAAATGATTGAAATGAAAATGGTGAATATAAGTATATAAATTTTAGTTTGGGAAATTGATTATCAGGTAGCATTTCTTAAGTATATTGGCTCCACAAGTAATGGTTATTTCTGTCTAGTTATTTATCTTGACCTAGTAATTAAATGTGCACCTACTGCCAAAACCCATGAGAAATTGATTCAGTAGTGCATGGTTAAAAACATTTAAGAATATAAACATTTCATCTAGCTACATTCATCCCAATAAAAAACGATGATACAAACACAGTTTTGATGAAATCAATGCACTGTAAATGTCATAGTAATTATATCGAGAACTCATTGTCTCACAGACTTTGTGCTCCCGTTGGTTTTTTTTTTTTCATTTTACATGTACACATCTATCAATGTGTATTCATTTGGTTGAAAGTGTTCACAGTTTTCCCTCTTAGGCCTAATTTTACATTTTAGCAGTTGCATACAAAAATGGAGTTCCCAAACTTTAAGAGATAAACAATACAAATTAAAGGACTGTCCAGTTATGAGACAATGTTTTTTCCAACACAAAAAGTTAGAACCAGAAATAACAAAAAGGAGACATTAGATTGCTGCAACAAGTTGTTGATTATCCATATATGGTCGAAGCTAAAAACTGAAGTGCTCAGCATCATTGTACTCAGTGATCAACTAGAGCCCCCTATTCAAAGCACAGCCCGCTTTAGATAACCGATGTGCGGTGCCATTTATTTCCCTATATATGTGAAGTTTGAAGGTAATAGAAAGTTAAAAGTGTGCCTTATCCTCAACATTTGGGACTCGGGTAAAGTAGAAAGTTAAAATTTACACATTTGGGACTCAGGTAATCTTTTGGTATTGTAGAATTATATTGATTGTAAATTTCTATCTCTATAATCTTTTGGTATTGACCTGGATGTTGGTGTTTCCATAAGTATTATTTCCCAAAAAAATAATATGTTGTGACCAATATTTTATCCAAGAAAATCTCACCTCCTACAATGATGGTATGATTGCATCCTCCCAACTCAGAGTTTTCCAAAACAAAAAAAAACCAATGTCGTGGTTGGCGTGATTTCCATGGGACTCAAAATTCCTCACAATATTCACAAGGTTGTCTGCATGGACTCCATAACAAGTTGAATAAGAATAAGTCATCACAAAGAAGAAAGGAATCTCCAACCTTGTCCTTTTTACAACTTAGTATTTGAATTTTAAAACTAAGAGAAGGAAAAGCCTGCCTTGGCCTTTTGACAACTTGGTTTCAATTTTTGAAATTATGTACTCAAATAAGATATTTGATATCTTGTATGCTTAATTCCTAACTGGTGAAGATGTTCAATTTTCATGAAGTACATTTCTAACTTTGTCCACCGACCACTGGGTAAAAGTAAAAGCATGGATGTAGGTGTGAATTATTATTCGAGCTAATAAAAATTAAAATAGTGCAAACAACCACTCTCCAAAACAAAATCACCCAACCCAATGTTTTTCATCCCTTTCATATTTACTCATATAGAGTGGGGAAATAGATGATTGCGGTAAATACCGGTGAGTTAACAACTTGAGGAACTCCCATTTGTCTGAATAATCATCGTCGTCCTGCTCTTGTAGATTTCTCACCATTTCCTGTTTGTAGAGGTCGTTTCCCTCTACCCTGATGTATCATGATAATGATAATAACTCAACCTCCTCAAAAGGTGCTTCATTTTGTTGTTGGGTTTCTTCTTCTTCTTCTTCTTAGTTATAACATCCCACTGTCAAAGTTTCTACCATTTTTAAACCTATTATTACTTTTAACACCCTTTGAAATTGGTCTCTCTGACTTCTTCCCATGAAATTAAAATTGAAAATCGAATTAAATAAGACTCTAGTCGAATATGAAAGAATATAATTACATATTTTGTGGATGATTTTCATGATGCTATGCTTATATTGTGTTTTACAATCATTTGAGGCATGATTGGTATGGATTCTGCGGAACCTGGCAAAATAAAAAATCGAGTTTGATCATATATTTAATCAAGGATTTTGCTGATGTTTATATTTATGCTTTTTGCCAGATAGGGTTCCTTTGACATTGTTGGTTCAGGATCATGTTCCCTTTTTTCTTCTTCCAAAATTGTGTTACTGACAGAGGTGCCTAGTGTCCTTTCGAAACAATTAACATCAATCTTCAAAAAAAATTCTTGGTCATGGCAAGAAAAAACATGTCCTTTCATTGTCTACGCACTTGTCCACTCACTCAGAGGTGATATTCAAGGTTTCTGCAAGAACATTGTTCCCGATAATTTCTTTAGATAAAATTTATTGGAATCCAGTGTGGGGATCTGTAGATAATATTGGAATAAAATTTATTTTTATAGATAATATTTGTAGATAACATTGTTCCAGCTGGAGCACTGCATCCTTTTGAAAAAAAATTCAAACTCATCAAAACAAATGATGTCTAGCTCATTGTTGTGCATTTCCTCCGATGGATTTCAGAACTATGTATGGGGAATTGAATTGTCAAGGATGCAGAGCAATAGCTTTCAGAAGGGAAGCACTGCTTTGAAGCTGATTGTTGCTTCACCTACTGGCACCCTGTAGTTGCCACTACACACTGTCTGCAGCCTCAACTCTTGTTCATGCTACCTCTCCTAATTTCCATCTGCTACCACTACACTTAATTGTACTTAAAACTATTGCTAAGGGTCAGTCCCAATCAAGTTTTTTGTATACACTTCACTCTCATAATTGTTGCCCCTGTTTCATGCACAAAATATAGGTGTAGTACTGATACATATAACAATCTACCCTTACTGAGTAGGGTCTTTCTGGACCATATCTTCTAACAATTTCCAATTTACAGTTTTTTCCATTGTTATATATATTAAGTATTATTGGAATGTAGGAATTTTGAGTAGTTCTCAAAAAATAAAATCGAACTAGGTATGTGGAAACCCATCAGGTGATTTTGGAGAAAGTTCTCAAAAAAATAAAATCGAAACCTGTCTATCACAATAATTCTCAAATTTATAAACCTTGGGTTTCCTCGGGTATTTCCAAATAGGGAACTGGAGGCCCATTCTGGACACCAATAGCAGCTTCCACTTTGCCAAACACCAATGAAGTATGATCACCTTTCTTGTTCATTTCATTTGGTTTTAGTCTGCTTTTCTTATCTTTTTTTGATCCACAGGTAGTTTGAGACACCAGTACTCCATTTTCCCTTGGTTTCAGAGTAGTGCTACCATTCCTACATCCAAACCTTGTAGAATGGTTTTGGTCTGACAATTTTGAATTTGCCCTTGGCTTAGTGTCACCCAGCTCTTCCTTCATCTTGAGATCTTGAAATTCAACCGTTATCACCTTAAATGGATTACACTACCCCTATGAATGCAAGTGCCAAACAGAGGAGACAGACCCTCTAGAAGGTAAGTCCTTGACCCATGGAGATTACTGAGTTATGACTTCTATCTGCATCAAAGAAGAGACATCAGTAACCAATAGCTGGGCTCAGAAAATCATTCTTTGATATTACATGCTTACATGGAAAGTAATCAAATAATATTCAATTACCTCATCATTATATGCACATAATTTGGAATGTTTAAAACTGAAACAAAAGTGGCATTCTTGAGATAGAAAAATAACACATAAGTCCTTCTAATCAGCAAGGAACATGCAAGTTGTGCAACAAAGAAATAGTTGTGAGCGAAGAGCCAACAATACTACATATTACACTGCCCTATCTACAATTGTAAGCATGGCAATCAATCACAATAGCACTCATTAGCATCTTCTTTAGAAAGAAAAACTAACAAGTGGGTAGTCAAGTAACAGGGATGATAGCTCAGAGAACTATACTGGTTTTAAAATGATTGCCACATTTGCAAGCTCTGAAAGGAGCATTAAGGCATAATGTCCACTTGACTCATACAAAGAAGGAAAAGCATGTATAAATGTTGTGAAAAACTGACATTCAAATAGTTTTCAATCAAATGAACCAATTCACATAACTCAAACTTCAAAGACCAACTATCAGGTGGATATGGGCTCTTAACCAAAATGTCAGACTAGGGAATTTGGTAAGGTACCAATATCATTGGTAGAAATGGAATTCAGCAAAGGTTACCATTAGTTTTTAAAATTGACTTTTGTTTCCCGATCAAATACACTCACACATTAGATAGAAACAATGATCAAGAAAAGCTTCATAATGAAAGAAACTAAGGAAAATTCTATACAGTGTAAAAATACAATTAGAAAAAACAAAACTAGTTCTGTAAAAAAAATAACAATTAGAAAAAAATCGCACTTGTGATGAAACAAAAGCAGCATTCTTGAGATAGACACAGAAGATGAAAGTTCTTTTACTCAGGAATGAACATGCAGGTTATGAAACAAAGAAATTTTTGAGAACATAGAGCCGACAATACTACACTACCCTATCTACAATCACAAGAATGGAAATCAATGAAAATAGCACTCAGCAATTTGGGCAGTTAAGTAACAAGGATGATAACTCAGAGAACTACACTGGTTGTAAAATGACCCTCACATTTGAAAGGTTTGAATGAGCATTAAATAAGAATGTCCACTCATCTTGGAGAAGGGGAAGCATGTACAAATATTAGAACTAAAATTCAAATACTTGTCCATCTAAAGAGAAGATACATGGAACTCAAGACCAACTATCTTGTGGATATGGCCTTTTAACAAAAATGTCGGCCCAGGGCATGGAACTCAAGACCAACTATCCTATGGATTTGGGCTTTTAACCAAAATGCTGGACCAGGTCATTTGGCAAGGTACCAACATCATAGGTAGAAATTCGACCCAGCAGAGATTAACATTATTTTTTAAAACATAGCTCTGTTTCTAAAATGCAAATACACTAACCACGTACAAACAATGGCGAAGAAAAGATTTAAAATAAAAGTAAAAGAAAATGAAGAATGAATATATCAGTGTATACAGCAAAATAGAACGGACAGAAAAAATAGCACTAGTACTGTGAAAAAAAATAATGCAGTTAGCTTAACAAAGTACATTGGCACAACAGAACAACTACCTGGCTTGTGCATAGACCAATTCCCCGATACAATCCAAACCATCTAGTGTCCTCCCAATTCCATGAATGACATCTATATACCCAAACTGACATGAACCCAATTACCTATTTTCAAGTAAAACAATACCCAAATCGAATAAGCACAATATGTTAAAGTTCTCTACACCAAATCCAATTCAATGCCACAAAAAATATCAAAAAAATAGTACAAATGCAATTCAGCCACCGGAACCTGATAAATGCAAATTTAAGAATCACTGTCAGGATTTGCAGCGATCGCTGTTGAATAGGCTCAGAGTATTCCCACATTCCAGCTGCAACTGGGCACGTGATACAGGGTTTGAAACCCATGACTAGCAGCTAGACGTGTCCATGGGCTGTGACAAAAGAACCCCACAAGCAGTTTCAGAATATAGGACTGAGAATGTCTATTTACAGTGCAGATACATGAGTGGCAGGAAACAGGAAATGATGCTTGCGCTATTAAACAATAAAGCCCAAGTTGTACAAAGACCAGTTTAGGATGCAGATATAGACCTAGTGAAAAAGCTTACAGAAGCTAAAACCATACCAGTGGTCAATGTCTACTCTGTAAGCCCAAAAGCTGAGCTAAAGCATTAAAAAATAAGAATCCCACACAAGCCTAGGTTTCATGACTGAAAGCAACAACAACAGCATATATATTATGAAAACTTAGTCTCAGAATGCTATGAGCGAGCCATCGAACCATAGAAAGTTAGTCAAAATTAATCCAATGCAAACCACTGAAGTTATATATATCCTGTTTTTATATGAAGAGCGACGTACACAGCGAGGATATCATAACATCTCAGCCAGCAAGAAGATCGGTGTCTAGCGGCTAGCCACCTCTCCTAACCATTGAAAAAATTGGGGTGAACCACTGTAACCCCTCCTTTCGACCCTGTAAATCCAGGCGAATGCCATGGAAATCTGCTCCAACCAAAAAAAATTGGGGCGAATTTCATTTTTCCAGTTTTATGCGCCCTTTTTTTGGTGGGCTAATACTTAATAATTAATTATTTTTAAAATATTTATGGGCTAACTTTATTAAACTATAGAAAATGGGTTTTATGTAAAAAATTCACCCTATTAAAATTGAAAATCCCTTAAAATTCGCCTTTGGGCTAAAATTCTCCCCTAAAATTTTCCTTGGTCCAAATTATTTAAGAAGATGGAAGCCTTAGAAGCAGTAATGAAGAAGCATAACATCAATTTGGAGCACTCTTCACCTTCATCTTCAGGCATGGCGCTTTCCTCTTGTGGTTGTCAAGAATCAAGATTTGGTTATGCATTAAATGTATCTTCTTCTTCTCCTTCTCATGAATGGATCATTGATTTTGGAGCTTCTTACCACATGGCTAAATATAAATCCATGTTTTCTTCTTTAAATGATTGTAACACCAAACATATTTATGTTGGTGATGATAGATCTCTTAGTGTTGTAGGATCTAGAACCATCCATCTAGATAATGGTCAGTTTAATGATGTACTATGTGTTCCTACCTTGTCATGCAACCTTCTATCTGTTTATCAGATAACTCATTCAGGTGAAGAGAAAATAGTATAATTCTCACCTCATGATGTTGTAATCAAAGACCTCGAAGATCCTAAACATATTTTAGCTACTAGCATTGTTGATGATTCCACAAGGTTGTATAAGTTTGACAAATTTGGGTCATCACCTCTTCCCTTTGCTTTTTATGCTCATAATGATGATGTGAGCAAACTTTGGCATGAGCGATTTGGTCACTTAAACTATCGCTCTCTTCAAACTCTATGTAAGGAAAATATGGTGACGGGCCTTCATATGGTATCTTGCCGAGATGGTGTTTGCTCCGGATGTGTACTCGAAAAACATCATCGGGATAGTTTTGACAAACGTGCCTCTTGGCACGCTTTAGCCCCTTAGCAGCTTGTGCACAGTGATTTATGTGGTCCACTTCTTGTCGTTTCTTTCTCTGGTTGCAAGTACTTCTTAACTTTCATTGATGATTTTTTTAGACGCACTTGGGTATATTTATTAAAACTCAAGAGTGAATTTTTTAACATGTTCTTGGCTTTTAAGGCCTTTGTTGAGAAACAATCTGGACATCAAATTCTTAAGTTAAGATCAGACAATGGCAGAGAATATGTTAACAACAAATTTATCAACTTCTCCAATGAGCATGGCATTCAATTGCAACATACTGTTCCATATACTCCACAAAAAAATGGTGTAGCTGAAAGGAAGAGTCGCACCTTAAAAGAAATGACTAATTGTATGCTTCAATCTAAAGGGATTGGTCTCAATTTTTGGGTAGAAGCCATTAATTGTGCAAATTACATAGTAAATCACACTCCTACTAAGGCTTTAAAGAATATAACTCCAGAAGAAGCTTAGAGCTCAATCAAACCAGATGTAAGTCACTTTCATGTTTTTGAAAGTGATGCTTGGGCCCATATTCCAGATGCGAAACATAAAGCCTTAGAACCTAAGAGTGAAAAATGCATTTTTGTTGGATATTTTGAAGATTCCAGATGCGAAACATAAAGCCTTAGAACCTAAGAATGAAAAATGCATTTTTGTTGGATATTCTAAAGATGTCAAAGGATGTAGACTTCTTCAACCAAAATCCAAAAATATTATCATTAGAAGAGATGTAAAATTTCATGAAAATATATCGGCCTGTGAGCCTAGTTCGGCAAGTGTGCCACCTTTGGCCTGCGAGCCTGATTCGGCATATATGCCACCTCTCTCTCTCTCTTCTATTTTTAATAGCATTCCTTCTATTTCATATGATGACAGCGAGGATGACAATCCTCCTCCACGTCTTGAAATTGTTCCTTATACTCCACCGCTTCCAAGATGGGTCCGCTCTACTCAGGATACAGCAGGTTCTCTTGTAGGCAACCTTGCCGATCGACAAAGTACACATTCTCAGTTCAAAAGAGCCTCTTCCTTATTGGCTCAAATTATAGAAAAAATTGATACAGAAACCTTTGAAGAAGCCTTCGGTCATCTAGATTGGGATGAAGCTATGAATGAAGATTATCGTTCCTTATTGGAAAACAATACTTGGGATCTTGTTCCTCTTCCAAAAGGAAGAAAACTTGTCAGATGCAGATGGGTTTACAAAACCAAGTTTGGACCAGATGGAAAAGTGGATAGACATAAAGCTCATCTTGTTGCTAAAGGATTTTCACAAGTTGAAGGCATTGACTATACTGAAACCTTCTCCCCTGTTGCCAAAATGAATTCTATCCACCTTGTTCTTTCCCTTGCTGCCTTCTTTAAATGGGAAGTCCATCAAATGGATGTTAAATCCTCCTTCTTACATGGAGATTTGCATGAATAAATCTACATGGAACAACCCCTGGCTTTATCCAAAATGACTCTAGCCTTGTTTGTTGCCTTAGGAAGTCTCTCTATGGTCTCAAACAAGCTCCTCGGGCTTGGTATGCCAAAATGGATATATTTCTCTTAGATAATGGCTTTTCTAGGTGTCATTCTGACAACACTGTCTACACCAAGAAAGTGGGTAACTCCTTCACCATCCTTGTTCTTTATGTTGATGATCTTATCCTTACTGGTAGTGATCCAAACTATATAAACCATGTGAAGTCTAGCCTCAAAAAGAAGTTTGAAATGACAGACTTAGGACACTTGCATTATTTCCTTGGTCTTCAAGTCTTGCAATCCAAGGAAGGCATTACCCTCTCTCAGTCCAAGTATGCCTGTGATATTCTACACCACTTTCACATGGAAGACTGTAAGCCAGCCCCTTCTCCCTTTCAGTCTGGAGTCAAGCTTTCAGTCAACCGTACTACCCCTAAAGTTGATGCTACCTTATATCGTCAAATTTTTGGTAAACTTTTGTATCTAACCCACACCCATCCTGACCTTTCCTTTGTCGTTGGTCTTGTCGCTTGGTTTATGCACCAACCTCATGAAAGTCACTAGAAAGCAGCTAGAAGAATACTTCGATATATTCGAGGTAAATTTTAGTTTGGGATTCATTACAGTGTAGGAGAATCTCCATTGCTGATTGGTTTCACTGATTTTGATTGGGCTAGTGACCCTGATGATCGAAAGTCTACTACAAGATATGTGTTCACTCTTGGTTCAAGACCTATTACTTGGTCTTGCAAGAAACAAAGTGCCATCTCTCTTTATTCATAAGAAGCAGAGTATCATGGTGCAGTTAAAGCCAGCAAGGAAGCCATGTGGCTTTGTCAGATTCTGAAGCCAGCAAGGAAGCCATGTGGCTTTGTCAGATTCTGTCTGAATTTGGTCTTCATCAGCAGCATCCAACTACACTTTGCTATGAGAATCAGAGTGTCATTAAGCTATGTAAAGATCCATTTCAACATCAGCATATGAAACACATTGAACTCCACATACACTTCATCAGAAAGCTCATTCATGATCGTGTTCTTGAAGTGCAATACTAACCAACCAATGATCAAGTAGCAAATATCTTTACGAAGGCTCTCACAGAAGCAAAGTTTACCAAAATTCAATCGATGCTTGGAGTTCAAGAAATTTGTCATTAAGGGTGGATAGGCTCTAATGCCTCCTTCCTTCTCCTATTGTGTCACTTTTGTAAATCCTTCAATCCTATCCCAATTTGTTCTTAAGGGGGGATGTTAGGATATTTCGACACATAGGAAATAGGCTCCTTTCGTGTCACCTTTGTAAATCCTTCAATCCTATCCCAAGTTGTTCTTAAGGAGGGATGTTAGGATATTCCAACACATAGGAAATAGTTAATAATAACTTATTCTAGTCTACAGTTAGCTAAAGTGTGTTTCTTTACCATGTACATTTTTAACTTATAATCCGACGGTCACGATTTTTAGTGATTCGACGATTATCTCTCACCTCGATATTAACGACGCTTGATCAATGGCTTAACACTCGATTGGTCCATGTTCTATTTTTAAAGAGCATGGAGGGTCATTTTTCCGGTAACTGTTTATGAGAGAAACATATGTAACTTTTCTTTTTATATTAATAAATTGCCTGAAGTGACTGCATTGGCTCAGGCCGTGGACTGTTTCCCTCTTTGAGGGTTTTAATCACGTGATTATATTGGTGTACTGATTTGTGATCTGTTTGTGAGAGGTTAACTTTGGTTCTCGATCTACGAAACTTACCTTGTAAATTCCTACACATATAGTTCAAAAATAATATTTTTTGTAAAGAATTTACAAAGAACTTTCCTTTTTTTCTTTTCTTGATTTGTTATCAGTATTTTTGTTACTTGATCTCTTGTCAGTCATTTATTTATCAATCTGAAACTTGTACCATATCATTCATTAATATATTTATAAATAAGTTGTCAACTTTTCAGGTAAAAAATAAATCTCAAGAAATCGGTGCGCCTTTCATGATGTATGCACCGACGTCAATGTGTGGGGGTATTATAAATGCACCGCACAAATAGTATAATAGACTGTACGGTGTTATCCTCATAACATAGCGCATTGGTGCCCTATTTTAGATATGGTGCATCGATTTATATATATATATATATATATATATATATATATATATATATATATATATATATATATATATATATATATATATATATATATATATATATATATATATATATATATATTATTACAAAGTACTTGCGCAGTGTGCTGTATAATACAGTGCACTGGTGCGCTATGTTACACAGGGCACATCGATAAAAAAAAAAATCCATTTTTTTCAAAAAATCCTGCAAGGGCCGACATGGATTGGGATCCGACTATGCAAGTCATCCCATGGGTTGGATGTCAATCTAATATGAAAAGACCTAATTCTGAAATCACAAAAACAGGGAGAAGAAAGGGAAGAAACAAAAAAAATAAAGGGTTTAGGGTAAAAATGGATAAAACTGCAGAAAAAGTAAAAAAAAAATAATAAAATTTAATCACGAGATCATTTGAAATTCTATGCTACAGGGTTTGAATCAGCAAAGGTTTTGATTCTAATTGTTTGAATACTTCTATTCGAATGCATTTTGCTGCTCCACAATGCTCTCGTGCTTTCTTGCTCTAGGTATGTCTCTTGCAAATCTCTGGCTGAAAATTTTAGCAAAGATAGTGAAATAATGAAAAGTGTTTAGTATTTATAGAATTTTTTTATGAAATTAGATTTTCAAAAATATTTTTCCGCCCATTTTTCAATTTGCCGCTTTTTTTCACTTAAAGAAAATAGAGTTGCGCTTTTTTTTATTTACGGTTATTTGTCACCAGTGTGTCACTTAATAGCACCGCATTGGTGCATCCATTGGTAACACGACACCAATGCATAGTAACTAAAACACACCGGTGCACAGTAACTAGAATGCATCGGTTCGGTTATCTGTACATTAGCACTGATTTACGGTTGAAGCACCAAAATTAGTTTTACGTGTGTACACCAAAATTAGACATGCTAGAAATGTACATTTTGCTGTGAAAATATTTGTGCCATTTCTTTTCAAAACTACACCTCTTCTTATTTTAGAAAAAGAAACTTGAACCTTTCCATAACCTGCAACAAGAAAATGTGCCCCATGATTTTCTTGCTGATCCATGATCTGCTTGCTCATTTGTAAGTTCCTCCTCCATCTTGGCATTCAATTTCCTCTTTTCTCCTTTATGCTTTCTATCTTGATCTTAAAAAAATTTATACAATCTCTGTTTTACGAGAAACCGACCTTGAATGTTCTGGGAGCAATGACAACGAGTCCTTCATTCTGCATTTGTTAGCAAAAGAAGACTAATTTTCAACTAGATAATGTAGTTATTACATGTAGAGGTAAGGGTTTCCCATAGAAAATGAGTATAGGGTTGAGAAGAGGAAATACATTTCAAAATGGGCTATTACATTAGCTTTTCCAATGGGAAACCGATTTGCAGGTGGAAATATGGTAGCTACAGGTATCTATGCTTTTCTTCCCATAGAAATAGTCATTGGATTTCTGTTTATAATACAAGTAGAATTTTTACTGGTTTCATCCAGAGAGAGCATCATTTTCAATAAAAATGGAACCAGGGAATCCTTAAGTGTATCACGTTCGCATTTTGTTCGGCATTCTTTGATAAGTGCTATTTCAGCGATACTTTCAAAATTTTGGATTTTTGGGTACCTTCCATGTGATATTCCTTGTTATCCACAGGACCGTAGCTCAGACAAGTTAGAGATGCCATTTAGGTTCAATTGAAACCCAAATATGTGATTTTATGAAATGTCAGCTTTGCCGATAAAATTTTATGTAAGCCAACCGAAGCTTGGACAATAGTACCAACTGATTTTAAACACATTCTAGAGAATCTTTCCCTTCATGGGACCTACCAGCCTAATCAACAACGTCAATTTATCTTTCTCTGATGTCCTTAAGGGAATGAGAATCCTTCCGTTCATGGTGCCTCTTGGCTATATTAGCTGCCTCGATTGATCTTTCTCTATTGTCCAATATTTCCATGCCATCCTTGTAAGAATGAGAATCATGACCTTCATGTGATCTCCTAGCCCATTCAAGAGACTTAATTGATCTCTCTTTGACATCCCTTAGCGAATAGGACTCCTTGCTTTCGAAGGACCATTTCACCTTGCCAGTCGCCAGAGCGTCGACATGTATTTCTCTGCCATCAAATCTGCTCTCCCTTTATCCATCATGGGACCTCTTAACCCTATCGCCGGCCTCAACTGAATGCTCTCTACCATGATCAATAAAATACTTACCCTCATGACCAGTCCTCTTAACCTTATCGTCGGTCTCAACTAAGCTTTCTCGACTGCCCTTCTCAGATTTTTCATAAATCTTTTCTCCTTTTCTATTCTGTCGAGCTCTGTAGTGGTATGCATCCCTATAAGTGTCTTTGTCTGTCTTTATGTTTGAATCACTCATTTTCTCTACTATAAACTTGTCAGCCGAAATTCAAACTCTTGTCTTTTCAAACCCTCATCTCCTCAGAAAAATTCTTGCCCGCGATTTGAACCTTCCGCTGCTCCAATATTGCACTTTAGAGAATAAATTTTGCTTCTTAGAAAAGATATTTCAATTACATACCTGGTTCGCGTGAGGTTTTATTTAACCCTGTTCTAGTGCGTGGGTTATATAGGCACACCGGTGTGGTTTCGTAAGATCATGGTTTATGTTTTGGTGCAGTGTTTTATGAAGCACCGGTGCGGAATTGGTGCACTAAAGTACTAAGACGCAGAGGTGTGGGTTATGATGATAAGTGCACTAGACGAAAAACTAGGAACCTTTGCTAGAAATGGCATACTATATAAAGTCCTTTTTTTCCTGTATGTAAGATCATAATAAAATAATGATAATTCTAAAGTACATGAATCTATTTGCATTATTTTCTAAACTTTATTATGTTACAAAAATTCATATTATTCTAGATTTATTATTTTACAATTATTTACAAATTTACAAAGTTTAATAAAATCATTTCACATTAATACAATTAAAATTTTACAAATATTTTACATAAAATTACAATTTTACAAATATTTTACATACAATTACAATTAAAATTACAATTACAAATACAATGACAATTTTAGAATTTTACATACAATTACAATTTTACAATTTGTCATATATACAATTACAATCATTTCACAATAAATTAAATATTATAATTGCAATTAAAATTTTACAAATATTTTACATACAATTACAGTTAAAATTACAATTACAAATACAAATACAATTTTACAATTTTACATACAATTAAAATTTAAATTTCAATTACAATCACGACATAATATTTAATAAATATCATGGTCGTTTAATATTAAATTAATTAATAAACATCATTATCATGATAACCATCGTACAAACATCTTATTCGACTAAAAAACACATCCAAATTCGATAACATCATTGTGATCATGATCATCTAACAAAAAACAATTAGCATTGTATAACATCATCACAACACAAACATCAAATATACATCTCATGTCAAATAACTCATGCTATCACATACACATCTATCTGCAAGTTGCACATTAAATGAACATATCTAACATGACCTAACAATATACACATCATGATGATCACCAACATGTAAATTAAGTACAATTGCAACATGAACATAAAATACATGGACCATATATATATATATATATATATATATAATTGAATAATGTTAAAAATATACTTGACTATAATATCAATGTCATGGATTAGCTGGTGGTAGTACAACATCAATATCAGTACTAGTGGAGGCCTATTCAGTTAATGGTGCAGCCTCGATGGTCGATGGTCCAGCCTGCTCATGATCATGAGTACTACTGGATGTTGCAGGCTGCTGACTAGACATGGCTGATGGTCCAACTTGATCTACATGATGACTACTGCTAGATGCTAGTGGAGTCTGCTCATCTAGTGCGGTGCAAGGTGAACAATCATGAGATGATGAGTCGCTACTCGCAGACTATTGATCACGTATTGCATCTCGACGATGCCTATAACGTGCAATGGTCCTCCTCTGCCACGTAACTAAGGCTGTAGCTCCTCGACATTCCGCATCAGGTTGTACATGTCATGTGGCATGCCTCTCCACATTTGTAATAACCTACCATCGGCCTGTATGTCTCTCATATGAGCGGGCTTGATGCCTGCCTCAATAATCAATGCATTTAGTTGGTCTCCCAACTCCATCCTGTATCTAGTATCAAGTTGATTGCACCTAGAAAAAGGCGGTACCGATACACCAGTAGGAGCAGGTCTCTCTGCACTAGCCTCCTGATGATCCTCGGCATCTGGTATGCCCTGATAGTCATCAGGATCCACACCTAGATGATGTGGTGGTGTCGGCATGTCCTCGTCATCAAAAGACCCAATGTCTACAAAATATATACAAGTACAAAACAATAATTAGGAATTTTCATTACACAATTTAATGAAAAAAAGTTAAAGAACATGTTAGAATAAATTTAAATAAAAAATTAATATTACCTCTATCATCTGGTGGCTCATCATCTGTGAAGAGGATGTTGGCACACCCTCGCCAATCCAATCCATCATAAGGACAGGGGACCATAATGAAGGGACTCAGCTTGTCAACACTGTCTAGCAACTCTAGTGCATCATGCGTTATCCTCGCTCGAAACACAATATTGCCCCTCTTGGGAATCATCTGCCCCCACATGTGTATCTGTGCCTCGAACATCGGCCTACGAGGCTACCGAACAAAAGTATTCCTCTTCTTTGGAAACCTCTCAAAAAATAAACAAAAAATCTCTAAAGAAAAAGGGAATTTGACCCTCCCTTGTGCATGAGCACGAAATCTATCTAAGGTTGTACAGAACTGCCGCAAAAAAATGGCAAACCACCTAACAAGTCGCTACTCGCAGACTATTGATCACGTGTTGCATCTCGACCACGCCTATAACGTGCAACGGTCCTCCTCTACTGCGTAACTAAGGTTGTAGCTCCTATGACATTCCGCATCAGGTTGTACATGTCATGTGGCATGCCTCTCCACATTTGTAATAACCTACCATCAGCCTGTATGTCTCTCATATGAG
Source organism: Pinus albicaulis (assembly GCA_034641835.2). Classification (NCBI taxonomy): domain Eukaryota; kingdom Viridiplantae; phylum Streptophyta; class Pinopsida; order Pinales; family Pinaceae; genus Pinus; species Pinus albicaulis. The sequence goes on along the minus strand of CM076577.1, from coordinate 956,249,981 downwards.
CGGGCTTGATGCCTGCCTCAATAATCAATGCATTTAGTTGGTCTCCCAACTCCATCTTGTATCTAGTATCAAGCCGATTGCACCTAGCAAAAGGTGGTACCGATACACCAGTAGGAGCAGGTCTCTCTGCACTGGCCTCCTGATGATCCTCGACATCTGGAATGCCCTGATAGTCATCAGGATCCACACCTAGATGATGTGGTGGTGTCGGCATGTCCTCGTCATCAAAAGACCCAATGTCTACAAAATATATACAAGTACAAAACAATAATTAGGAATTTTCATTACACAATTTAATGAAAAAAAGTTAAAGAACATGTTAGAATAAATTTAAATAAAAAGCAATATTACCTCTATCATCTGGTGGCTCATCATCTGTGACGAGGATGTTGGCACACCCTCGCCAATCCAATCCATCATAAGGATAGGGGACCATAATGAAGGGACTCAGCTTGTCAACGTTGTCTAGCAACTCTAGTGCATCATGCGATATCCTCGCTCGAAACACAATCTTGCCCCTCTTGGGAATCATCTGCCCCCACATGTGCATCCGTGCCTCGAACGTCGGCCTACGAGGCTACCAAACAAAATTAGGCCTCTTCTTTGGAAACCTCTCAAAAAATAAACAAAAAATCTCTGAACAAAAAGCGAATTTGACCCTCCCTTGTGCATGAGCATGAAATCTATCTAAGGTTGTACAGAACTGCCGCAAAAAAATGGCAGACCACCTAACAAGTCATGGCTCATGTACTAAAGAATCAACATAATATAGAAGTGAGCAACTAATGTGTTTCCGGTCACTAGTGTTGTGTGAAATGGTCAAAATCAGAAGTGAGAGGCACCTCACCTCTCACTACCAAATTCACCAATACGTATCTGACCTCTGGCGACCTGAAGGAGACAATACTACTGCAATGTATCTCTGGGAGTACACTAACTGAATCCCTACTACATAGCCAGTTGGAACCTATGGGAACGAGGGAAAATCCACCCCTCTCCTCGATAGCCCCTTAATGAAATATATGTCCTCCTCATTGGGCGTGTACCACTAGTTAGGACCATCCTAGAAAGCCTGTCGGTGGGAATTCCACTTGCAGATAAGATGTCTCAAAAACACACCATGGCCCTTTAGGGAAGTAGCCTCCTCATAGAACTTGAGGAGGTCTACCTTCGTTCAGAGCCCTTGGGTAGCTTTTGTAATAGGGCAAGGGTATGCATCTATATCCCTCTCTCATGCCTCCCATAGGCGAACCATGTCATATTGCTTCGCCTGTTGTTGTTTTTTCTCCCCCTCTTCTCTCTAAATGATTGACATATTAATTTTTTTTTTTATTAAATGAGACATGTATCTAGGAATATACATAAATAATTTTTTTGGAAAAAAAAAACAGTCGATGCACCACAAAAAACAGTTATGCACCAATTCCGGTGTATCTTTTGTTTGTCACGAACTGGGGGCGGTGCCCTAGATGACATTCAACGCACCATAGGCAGTGCACCTAAAAATTTTCAGAGCACCGTTGATTATGTATGGTGTCAGGAGTGTGGTGCACTGATTAAAATCTATGCCCTGAAGCATATAGTTGGGTCAGCACACAAACCTCCTGACTTCATTACATAGTCAACGATGTGGTCTTTTACCAGGTTGTACCATTTACCCTGTCGAAATTCCGAATGCAGTGCACTGACAAACATACTTGCCCCAGGGTGGATATTTCCGTCAACGCACCGCATTGCTGCTATTCCACATGGTCAATGGTGCGGCCAGCTAAATGATGACACCACACTTTTTTTTTTTTTAATAATGCGGTGTGCATTTCGGTACCGCCCCAGAAACGGTGCAGATACCGTTAGCATCGGTTGTGGTGCAGCTTGTAAATTTTACAGGCAGCACCGCTTTCCAGTGTGAGACAAATGGCTCGAGTGCACCGCGCAATTTTTTTTTTTTGTAAATGGTTAATTTTAAGGCTATTTGAAATTATAATCCGCTAAAAATATTAATTATGGAAAAACAAGAAAAATACCTGTAAATTTGGTCGTCAAGGAGGCATATTGGCTGTAGAATTTGTAAAAGAAAAAATTCCCACCATTTTGCAACATGAAAGATGGAGATTGGTGGGCAATGCACAATAGCAGTGCGTGCAATGGGTGCAATGGGAGCATTAATGTCAGGGAAGCTCAGAGAAGGATAAATTGCACCAGTGCTTGAGAGCTTTGGATCACTGAGAAAAGTGAAAAATGAGGTTTTTCAGCCATATTTTTTTTATTATTTAAACTTTTTTTGGTGCACAGGTTTTTATAGGTGCACCGGTGCGGTTTCTTAATACTGCACCGGGCGGTTTCTGTTTTGGCGCAGTGTTTTATGTCGCACAGGTGCAGAAGAGTTGTAAAGCATTGGTGCTCTACAGTAATACGACACATCAGGCGGGTGTGTAAAGAGCGCACAGTGTCCGGTGTGCCAATGTTTTGTGTGCACTGGTGCTTTCTCTTCTTGAGCACAACTGGTGTGGTTTTGGATGATAAGCGCATCGAACGAAAAACATCCGCAAAAACCTTGCCAACCTCCTCTAGTAACCTCCGCTATAAATGGATGTCTGGGGTATTTTTATAAGGGTTTCCTCAAAAACATCCGCTAGAGGGTCTTTTCCTTGTAGTGTGCAGTTGTAGCTCTAGTCTAGTGTGGGTGGGATCAGTTAACTCACAATAATTGAGTTAAAATCAGTTTAACTAGTTCTAACTATTTGATGAGCTAGTGGAAGATTAGGTGAATTAAAATAGATTTAATTCACCAGTAGTGATCTACCAAGTAACTGATGATTCACTATTTATAGCTGCATACATTCTAATTCTGGTGGATACCCAGTTGAGACAAAGGTTCAAGGCTAGTAAAATAGCAGTTGTATTTTAGGAAAACTGCCCAGGTGCAGTTATAAAACCATGGGAAGCCCATGATGGATTGTGCAATAAAGGAAGGTTGAATTTCCTATTTAATAGGGGTTTAGTTCTATAGGGATTGCATAATTAGGGTAGGTTGATAATTGTTTGTCCAATTTCGCCTAGATCAGTGTGAAGCAATTGGTAGAGTGTATGTGGTTGTGGTGAGCACAAATAAATTTTATTGTTTCATGATTCCTTGGCTGATTATAAAATAAAGTTTGAGGGGTTTTGAGCAGTTTCTTTCGCTAGGAATATCTAGTGTTGTGTACTCATTTACTTCTTTCTCTTACTTGCATGTGATTGAGCGATCATGTTTTATATATCACGATTTTGTAGAAGGATTTAGTATCTTGCTTTAGTACATTCCATGATTGGATTGAGTCCATTGATATATTTTATACATGGTATTATACATGGTATTATAGATGGTATCAGAGCGCTATGAATCACAGTAGTGGAGAAGAAATTGAGTTTGTGTTTAACAGTATTCAATGTTTCCGGTACTTTCTTTGGAGCTATAAGTGGATCAATATGTCTTTCAATGGATTGAGACTCAAATATGAACTCGAGCGAAGTTTGAATAATATTGCATGGAAGGACATGATGGAGGCAGTGTTGGAGGACAATGGGTTGAAGGAAATCATAGATAATGATATTCCCAAGCCCGTAGCAGCAGATGCCCAACTACTTGATGCAGGGTAGAAGAAGGTAGCAAAATCAAGGAAGCTCTTATTAGAGGGAGTTCGAGATAATATTGTCCCGAGTCTCCATGGAAAGGCAACTCCATATGCTATGTGGAAGGCCTTGACAGATCTGTTTCAAAGCAACAGTGACCACAGAAAATTGGCACTCAAGGACAAGCTTAGGAAAATCAAAATGGAGAATTTGGACTTCTCTCTCATCGCATGCATGGCGTCAAATCTGATGGGATCTATGTGGTACTTTGATAGTGAAGCATCTTTTCACATGACGGGAAACAAAGAACTCTTTAGGAGCTTGGAGGAGAAGGATCTTCAGATGCACATCAATATGGGTGATGACAGGAGGTATAGCGCTACTGGGATTTGTACAGTTAATTTCCAGAGACATTCAGGTAAACCTTTCTTATTAAAATATGTCATGAATGTACCAGGCTTGAAAAATAATTTAGTTTTAGTTGCTATGTTGGAGGACCTTGGATATGATGTGGTTTTTAGTGAATGAAAGGCGCTCCTTCATCACAAAGCCATAAAACAGGTAAAGAAGATTGGGGTTCATGTGAAGAACCTCTACAAACTCGATGTAGATGGTTGTGCAACATTGAACAGTAAAGTAGGGAAGGTGGTGAGCTGGGATACAGGTGAGTTATGGCATAGGAGATTGGGCCATCTACACCATAGTGCTTTGAGGATCATGCATCAGATTTATACAGGTCTTCCAAAGGGTATTCTTGCGTAGATAGACAAATGCAAGGGATGTACCACGGGGAATTATACTAAAGCCACTTTTCATGAGAAGGAGAACTGAGCAGTGGAAATCCTTGAGAGAGTTCATTCAGATGTGTGTGGACTATTATCTACGCCTTCCACAACAAAGAATAGATATTATGTGATTTTTGTTGATGTTTTTTCTAGAAAGTTTTGGATCTTCTTTCTGTAGAAGAAAGATCATGTGCTCTCCAAGTTTTGTGAGTTCAAATAACTGATAGAGAAAGATACATGGAAGAAGGTGAAGGCTTTAAGGAGTGACAATGGTGGTGAGTATATCTCTAATTAATTTAAGAACTTTTTTTCCAAAGAAGGAATTTAGAGAGAATTGGTTGCACCTCATAAACAACAAAATAATGGGGTTGCAAAAAGAAATAACAGATCAATTATGGGAGTAGCATGAGCTATTTTACATGATCAGGGCCTACCATTGCATTTGTGGGCATAGGCATTTGACACAACGGTATTTGTGCAGAACCAGAGTTCTCATTGTATACTTGGCATGAGTACACCAGAGGAGGAATTTTCAGGTAAGAAACTGGATGTTTCATATTTTAAAATTTTGGCTCATATGCCTATTTCCATGTGACCAAAGATGCCAAGAAGAAGCTAGAACCAAGAACAAAGTTTGGTATATTTTTGGGGTACACTGATACTCCCCACAACTATTAGTTTTATTTTCTGGCTAACATGATGATAATTGTCAGGAGAGATGTTATATTTGAGGAGGATAAAGCCATGCGATTGTCCCTTCAAAGGGAGCTTGACTTGTATGCAGATGAGGAACTCTTAGTTCCAAAGGATGAACCTCATGATGTGGATAAGCCACAAGTTGAGGATCATGGAGTGGTAGAAACCAATCATGTAGAGCCATCCACCTAAAATGGTAGGAAGTGCACCAGAGAGGCTGACAGATTGATGCTAGATGCAACAGAGCATGTAGGAGCACCTACATCACAACGCAGGTAGAGAAGGTCCCTAGACAGGTACACTGGATACATGGTTCTTATGAGTGGGTGTATTGTGACAAAACCATCCTCTTTTGAGGAAGAAGTGTAACATCCAACATGGGTTGATGCCATGGTTGAGGAGTATGAATTCATTTTCAGAAAAAATGCATGGGAAGTGGTCCTAAGACTAGTGTGGAAGTCAGTGGTTGGATCTGGGTGGATCTACAAGGTGAAGAAAATAGAGACCTCCAGGAGGGGGAAATTTCGAGCTAGATGGGCAGAGGGAGTACATGCAACTATACCTCTAGGTGTGAGGTGGGGTGATGTGTAGATATAACCCCAAGAAGAATTTTGGTTAGAGTCCATTTAGATGGTGTGTATCATGTATCGAACCTGACTACGAGGAGCCCACAGTACAATAGTAGCAGGAAGGATCGGTTAGATTGATGCAGTCAAATATCAAGAGGACGAAAATCAGAGTGACAAGTGTCAGATACTAGAGCGCAGATCAGAGTTGGCAGCAGTGCAGAGTGCATGGAAACAGATGTGAGCAATGCAGAGAGTCCAGTAGACATGTGCAGTAGCTAGCACCAGTCAGAAGACTCTGATGGCAGATGCATTATATTGATTCAATTTTTTGGAGGCTATTCAGTTTTAGGAGAGTTCCATGTGCGAACAACACTAGAGCAGTGTTGCATGCAGAACATTCCAAAGGTACTAGATTGGGACAGATTGATTCCTTTCTTGTTGAGAGGGAATATTGAAATTTGAAACAAGAAACAATGAAATTTTCATCTAGAAACAACACACACACTGGTTTGGGATCACAGGTCACACATTGAGGGGTCCCAATGATACATTAGTGTGTAACCAATTTATTAAATAAATTGGAAAATTAATTGTAATCTTATCTCATAACAAATTGTAATAGTTAATTAAGTGTGATAGCATTATTTAGATCAAGAATTTTGAGTTGATGGTCTAAGGATAGGAATTTAGAGTGATTATATTATTAACAAGGTCCAGTTGTATTTGTAGCACTAATCTAGTGTGGGTGGGATCAATTAACTCACAATAATTATGTTAAAATCAGTTTAGCTAGTTCTAAATGTTTGATGGGCTAGTGGAAGATCAAGTAAATTAAAATAGATTTAATTCACTAGTAGTGATATACCAAGTAACTAATGATTCACTGTTTTATAGCTGCATGCATGCTAATTCTGGTGGATACCCAGTTGAGACAATGGTTAAAGGCTAGTAAACTAGTAGTTATATTTTAGGAAAACTACCAAGGTGCAATTATAAAACCATGGGAAGCCCATGATGTATTGTGCAATCAAGGAAGGTTGAATTTCCTATTTAATAGGGGGTTAATTATCTAGGGATTGCATAATTAGGGTAGGTTTAGGATAGGCTGATAATTGTTTGTCCAATTTTTCCTAGATCAGTGTGAAGAAATTGGTAGAGTGTATGAGGTTGTGGTGAGCACAAATACATTGTATTGTTTCATGATCCCTTGTTTGATTATACAATATTTTGAGCATTTTATTTCTCCAAGAATATCTGGTGTTGTGTATTGATTTACTTCTTTCTCTTACTTGCATGTGATTGAGCGATCATGTTTTATATTTCACGGATTTTGTAGAAGAATTCAATATCTTGCTTTAGTACATTGCATGATCAGATTGAGTCCATTGATATAATTTCTACATGGTATTATAGCCATGTTATAGATTTTCTATAGATGAGTGCTGAAGTGTATGGAGTGCATAGTAGGTGAATTATTCTTCAAATTTTAATGATTTAAAGACTCTTATACAAGTGTCATCGCAATTTTACCTTTACATGAACCTGAATGTGCTTTAAGCTAAAGTAGACGTATTGTGTAACATGATGTAAGTTGGTTGAAGGCTGAATATGACACATATCAAAGCTGAGAATTGCTAAAAGTAAGAGAGAACTAAAAATTATCAATGTTGATCTACTAAAAGAGACTAAATTAGGTCATGCATAAATAAGCTAAACTTAAGGAACTATAAAGAATATGGAGAAATTTACATTCTCTATTTGAAAGGAAATGAATAATGGTTACTAACGAGATGTGAAAATTGAGCCTTAAAATGATCCAGGGTACATTTAGTACATCTCATGTCCTAGCAGGCTTTTCGAATTACAAAGGTTGAGAACTTGTAGTTTACTTCCACCCAAATCTATCCCAAGGTTCAAGTTTACCAAAAATGGACCTACATGTTATTATATACCTCTAGTAATTGACCTACTACAAGAAAATGAAATGCTCCTATAGAATACTAAAAAGGCTATAATTTTTTCTTGATTCCATTACAATTTATACTCTTTTTCGTTATCCCTTATTGATGAAATTAAATATATGTCAATAGATTTACTTAAAGTGGAACATAGAATGAAATCATGAGATGACTAACCACTAATGACAATCATTAATCAATGTGAGACAACATAAAGATAATGTAAATGAGTGTCAAGGTATAAGAGTGCATTATATTAGGTACGAATAAATGTGTTGCAGTTGAGTCACATGCATGATATGAAAATCAAAATAAATTGAGGTATCCCCTTGTTTTCCAAGAGGAAATACGCCATTTATGTATGCAAACTTCAAGGCACTCAAAACAATATCTAATTTTGGTCCCAAAAAAGGTGTTGAAGTTAATGGGAGAAGATATGCTGGAAGGAGGACCTTAATAAATCTCACACCAACCATATCGAGCATAGAAAAAACTATTTGAATAACTATAATACAAGATTGGAACCAACATGAACTTATATAACTTATTATAAATCTTTCCCACAAGGAATCTTGGTTTTCAAGCAAGACCCGTGCCTAGTTGGGCTAGTTACCTAATTTTGACAACTAAACTTATTGATATCTTTAATTATTTATTTATTTTATCCTACTCTACTTGAAAAAGAGGATCCATTTCAAGAGTGAGAGTATTTATAGTGAATCCATGTACGTAACGGCGTTACAAATATTCTTATGTTCAAGTTTGAAAAATATGATTTAATATATACTAGAACATGAGGAACCTAATGCATTAATTATTGTGGTGCTAGGAATTGTTGAATAATGAAGTGATGCTCTAGTTTTATAGTTTTTTAGAACCAAATTTTAATGTATTCATGATGCCTTTGGTTTTTATGTTCACCACTTTGCATGTCCTCCATCGTCCTACCATGTAGATCTCCTGATATTTTCTTATTACCCCCCGGAATGCATAAAGGATCTAAAGATAGGCATGAAACAAAATACTTTATCTCAAGCTCCAGTATATGCTCTTCATCAAATGATTTTGATGGTTATTTGGTTTCTTTTGGATGTTTCTCATGGAGGCAGGTATGTTCGTGATTATTGTCAGCATTTTCTCCTCTCGTGATGCATATATGTTTTTGGCTACTACTAGGACTTCATAAATTTCTTGGAGTAACTTTATTATAACCCTTGATTGGTCTTGAATCAAAATTGTTGGTTTTTAATCTCATACAGATTAATATACGGGGGGTTTATTACACCACCTTAAAACGAAAACTTCGAAATGAATGAAAATCAATAGAAATAAAAACACGCCACACAAAGGAAATTGAATAAATTTGAAATTGATAATGTACCTGAAATCCTCATGTTAGCAAGACCCTATTGTCACAAAGTTTTACTTTCATATGAGTTAGATATTCATAAATAAAAATTATTCTCATAGAAGGAAATACACTTTTTCAAAAAAGGCACAAAAAGGCTTTGAAGTAACCCCAATATAGTGGATGCACAAGAAATTTGCTCTCATATTATCATTTCCTCCTCCCCGAAGACATGTGATCTAAACTACATACATAGGAATTTAACTCTTTAGCATATCTCCAAAAATGCAACAAAAATGTCCTTAAATTTATATGAGACAAATTGTGTCTCATTTAAATGTTAATTGAGGGCTCGTAAACTTGTGAGATGCATGGATAACATGTGTAGGATCAAAGATCATGAATCATTGAACTTCTAAAGAAAAGGAATCATCCTCTAATCTAATCAAACATCAAGAAAATGATTCAAGAAATAAATATTAGAAAATCTAATTTTTTTCACTATACTGATACTAAGTGTGACTATAATTCAAAGTCTCTACATATCATGTCCAAATTACTTATCTATGCATGAATATGACTATAGCCTAATTATTTCTTATATGCTAGTTAATGAACGTATAAAATATTTTTGTATAAAAGAATCTAAAATGCTAATGAACTAACCATATTCAAGGGCTAGTGAATATTTCTATGTTTTAAATATCCTTATGAGGGTTAGGATTTGAGCATTAAAGAATTGTAGCCATTGTTCACAATCAATTGAAAAATATCACTAAGAATGAGAAATAGGGTTTCGTTTTGGAAAATTATATATACCACAGTAAAATTAATTACCAATCTCTTTGGACATGATTTTAGAAATGGATTTGAAGTACAATCATTCACCTTGAGTGTTCTTGTACTTGAATAAAGTGAATTAGTCAATTCTAAAAAGGTTACAATGATTCCAAATTTCATTAAACTATAATAGCACAAAATAAATAAAAGAGGCATCATTTCAAACTAATATGAAGAATATAAATAAATGAATAAGTATATAAAAAAAAAACAAGAATGGAAAGGAAAATGTTTTAATCTACCTAAATGTACAACTACATTATATAATCAAATGCTATAATATAGAACCCAAATTGAAATCACAAACTAATCTAAGTAAAATAAAATAAAAGACAATAAAACATTTCCAGGATCGAAGGTCCTTCCCTACCTGGACAACATGCTTGGAGGACAATCAAATCAAGTCACAACCAATGCACAATGTCTTCAACAATAAAATAGCTTCATATATTAAATATCATAGCTCTGGTTATATAAGAACAATGCTTAATTATTTGAATCTATGATACAATATAATAATAGATCTACATCGATCCATCCATCATTAATTGTCCTTGATTCATTTATGCAAAGAGCAGGTTGTAATTTCCCCTATATTGAAATTAGGAAAAAACTTAAAAAAAAAAAACCATTTTCTCTGTTAAAGAATACAAATCAAGTGGATATCCTAAACATCAATTACCAACTAATCTCTAACCATAAGGGAACATAATTTGTCTATTTGTATATGGCAATTTTTTTCAAATTTGGGTGCAACATGAAATATTGGAAAACCTTGATTAAAGAACCAACAATAACTCTCAAACTATGCTTTATTTTTTAAAACAACTCACATATTACTCAACTTGCAGAATCCTACCAAAAATCCCATGTTCCTAATTTACAGGACTTGCCTTCGCCTTCCAAGAAATTGTGTTCAAACATTAGTACCTAGAAATTTCAGCATATTTTGAGCATAATCTTTAACCACAAGTTGGAGGCTCACACATGTGTCCTCGATGCACTTTGAGGAATACAAAACCATATTGAGAGTCTAAGAAAGAAAACCCTTCTTCGTGATTTTCTCCCAAAGGTGTACCAATATGGTAATCTATTGTGTTGGTTACAAGTATTGCATTGTGGTATAGGAAATATGGAAATTACCATCATCAAAAAAACTTAGAAAAATCCTCTTTAATCATAAAAAATGTAAGAAGATTGAGGTAATTAATGACAAGGGCACAAGGAGGGTATTTAATGAAGTTTTATGGCATAACGATTATGGATGAATGAATTGCAGAAAATGATTTAGGGATAATGGTTTTATTGAGTGAAAGATATGAAAAAATTGGAACCCAATAATGTGATGAATAAGAGATGTTGTTACAAGATGACAAACAGCAAATGTTGTTGGAACATGATGAAAAAGTAATGTTATCCCAATGTGATGAACAATAAACATCATTGCAATATGGCAAAAAAAAAACACCGTTGCATTATGCCAAGCAATAAGTAATGTCACAATGTGATGAAAAACAAACATCATCACATTGTGAAGAATAATAAAAAAATATTGCATTGTGATGAACAATAAAGGTCCTCACAATGTGATTCATAACAAATGATATGACCATGTCATGAACATAATATGTCATTGTGATTGGAAAAAAATAATAATGTCACAATGCAACAAGAAAAACCATTGGCAACCATGTTCAACCATGTTTGACTAAGTCAACGACACTCTTCCCTTAGTTCATTGAGGTCACACAAGGTCTACCAAGGTCATATGTGGTTTACAATAGTCAATCGTAGACGACAAGGTCAAATGTGCTCAACATGGCTAAGATGGCCAGCCATATTCACCTAAGGTCAAACATGGCCAGTCACGATCAACAATGGTATTCGTTGTCAACATGGGAACCATGGTTAACCATAATCATCTATAAGTAGATGCTAGAGACCATAGTCAACCATTATTGAAAAAGCTCAACTAAGGTCAAGCATGGTCATGTAGGTTAACTAAGGTCAAGCATAGTCATGTAAGCTCAACCATGGTCAAACATGATCACCAAGTTCAACTTATCAAACCTTGTTCAACCATGCTCAAACACACTCAAGCATGGTCAACCATGTCTGTCTATAGTCAACCACAACTAACCATGGTCAACATGGACTACCAAGTTCATGGTCAACCATAAGTTGATCATATTTAACGATAGTCAACCATGTTCAAACACGGTGAAACAAGCATAACCATGGTCAACCTGGTTCAACAATGTAACATTAATGTAGCAAAAATACAATATTACATTAATGGTTGACCATGGCGAATCATGGTCAGCCTCATCAACCCTCTTGAACCATTAATGTAATATTTTTTTATAGGTTCACACAACAGAGATTTCAACCAGTGACCTATGGCCACCAACACAAGCACTGCCTTAACAATGCACCCATTCACTATCTATCCAAAGCCCCATGTGAAACTATTAATGTAACATTAACATTAACAGTAATGTAACGTCAACCCTGGTTAACATCAGTCAACCACAGTCAACTCTATCAACCCTAGGTAACCATGGTCAGCCCTCATCAACAATTTTTAACCACAGCCAACCATGGTCTACTAATCTACCCCATGCACACGAAATGTCAACTAGCACAATTGCATTAATAAAGTGATTGTTATACACAAATTTATATTATTTTTCACCTTTCATATGCCAATCAATTAATGTTAGTATAGGTGAAAAATCGAAAAATCACATTGATATATATTAACCATTTTATTAATATGATTATACTAATTTATAAACATATAGATAATAATTGTACATGATTTAATGTTGCCGTGTCTGTTTCTTTGGATGGTTTTTGCTTTTGTCAACGTGTCTTCTATGGTGAAGTACTGAGTGAAACAGCTAAGGAATAAGATAGCTCCTCAATTAAAATATGGATGGGACTGATAAAGGTTGTTGGGACTTCAAATTTTGTGCATTGTATAATGGATGCTCTTTTTTCTATATTACTTTCTTGCCCGCATTTACAGTTAAAACCGAATCTTTCTTTCTTGCCTGAATTTACAGTTAAACCCGAATCTTTCCAGTTCTGCTATATGGTAAAATAATGTTTTCCTTTTTAAATCTCAAATCGAACCTTACCCACTCTGATATATGGCAAAATAATGGTTTCTTTTTCAAATCTCAATTTCAATTGACAAGAACTTGTGAAATCTAAGTTTCGTTGGAGAGTCAAAGAGACGAGTTAGAACGGGTAGTTCGGTGCCAGGGCAGGGATGATTCTCATTGCGGGTGCAATTTCAATGCCGTAGAGCAGAACAAGTGCCGGTTGATTAGGTCCGTGTCGGGCTTTTGTAAAACTGTATTAACCCTCGATCACAGGAAATTCATAGGTAGCCATGGTGAAGATGTCCATACGTTATTTTTTATTGAAAATGTGTGCTATCAGAAAAACAACAATCATTAATTGGACCGATTAAGAATTTTATTATCATGATCATTGGAATTCGGATATATAAGTTTTCATTTTTTTAAATCGTGGCATATATATATATATATATATATATATGAATGAGATTGATTTTACTAATGTAAAACTCAATTCAATATTTTTAAAAATCCCTTTTAAGTTATATAATTTTAAGCATTATATTTGGATTATACAATCTTATAAATTTGATTTTTAAATATTTTTAAGTAAATTTAATAATAATAAAAAATCCTAACTTATAGACTCAAAGCATATTTAAAAGGAGGTAATGTAGGGTCAATAGCATCTTGAGAATAAAATCACTGGAGGAGGTAATGTCAGAAATCATTTTCAGTTACATAGATATATAAGTTGAGAAAATGTTATCGGACCAATCATTACTTCTGAGTTCTATGACCTTCATACTCTATAACGTAACGCATTACGAACAAAAAAGGAAAATCGTGAAAAGAAGTGGCATTCTGTGTACTGATCGGAACGCACAGGTTAGCTCCATGATAGAGGGAATACGGAGATAAGCATCATATGAAGAATGCTGAGCTTCGAAACATGTTTGTTAGACTCTGCATATACAATTAATTTACAGTTGGGCATGCCATATGATTCTCAACACTATTCCCGATACCAGCTACGGTTTATCCACCAACACCAACTATAACTGTTTTCTTCTATTCTATTTGTCACTGTTAATTCTAAATCAACACGCAACTCCCTGCACAACTGATCATGGTATTATAAATTGCGTTGCTATCCAGGCTAATGTCAGATAATAACAGATTCCTCTTTGCAAAGTCACAGAATAACAGAATTCTTTTTTGGATGTACTTCTCATTTGGGAACGTTATGAAGATGACTAAAGCATCTAGAATTTTATTTACTGCAGTTGTAAATTTTTGGATATTTGCCTGTGTGGCTGCAAATGCAGCTGGAGGACTCGCACTGAATTTCTATGACATGCCCTGCCCCGGAGTTTACAGTGCAGTAGGGAACGTAGTTGGGGAGTACATATCCAAAGCTCCAACTCTGGCTGCACCTCTTCTCAGAATGCATTTTCACGACTGCTTTGTCAGAGTGAGTATATTTCAGTTTTCACACTTGCTGCTATAATATACTTATGTACTTATAATGGCGCATTGGGAGAGATTAGAATTCACAGCAATTTTTAATCAATAAATTAATATGTTTGACAAGAAAGTGATGTTTACTGGTGAAGGGTTGTGATGGATCGGTTCTATTGAATTCAACAAAATCAACAAAGGCAGAGAAGGAGGCATTTCCGAATTTGAGCCTGAGAGGATTCCATGTCATCGACGCAGCTAAAGCTGCAGTGGAGAAAGTGTGCCCGGGAGTTGTGTCATGCGCCGATGTTCTTGCACTTGTCGCACGAGATGCTGTTCACATGGTATAGTACCTTATGACTCGTCACTCTACTCAGTCAGTCACAGATTAGTTTCTTGTTCCATGAGTTTTCCTTTGATGCCCTCTCAGTACAGGATATTTACCTTCTTAATTCATTGATGCAAACAGTTGGGTGGCCCATTCTGGAACGTTCCAATGGGACGCAGAGATGGAGTGGTGTCTATCCAGAACGAAGCTCTCACTAAACTTCCGCCGCCCACAGCGAATTTCACACAACTGAGATCAGTATTTTCCAGCAATGGTCTTGATGTGAAGGACCTGGTTGTGTTATCCGGTAAGTAATTCACTACTTTTCATACCGTTACGTTTTCTCTCTTTTTCTTAGTCTGTTATATGAGCGTTGACTTATGCTATGGCATCATAATGAC
Organism: Pinus albicaulis; assembly: GCA_034641835.2. Lineage (NCBI taxonomy): Eukaryota > Viridiplantae > Streptophyta > Pinopsida > Pinales > Pinaceae > Pinus > Pinus albicaulis. Next base: position 956,234,894 of record CM076577.1, on the reverse strand, counting down.
AGGTGCCCACACGATAGGGACGTCCCATTGCACCTCCTTTAGCAACAGGCTGTACAATTTTACAGGAAAAGGAGATATGGATCCGTCGTTGGATAAAAATTATGCAGCTCAGCTCAAGATAAAATGCAAGCCTAATGATAATAATACGATAGTAGAGATGGATCCCGGTAGTTTTCGAACATTTGACACAAATTATTATGTGAATGTAAAGAAACGTAGAGGTCTCTTTCAGTCCGATGCTGCGCTGCTAACCAACAACGAGGCAGAGGCATATGTCAACACAGAATTAGAGTTCCTGTCGTTCTTCTCAGACTTTGCAACGTCGATGGAGAAGATGGGCAGAATCGGTGTGCTTACGGGCACTGCAGGTCAAATCCGAAAACACTGTGCTTTTACAAATTAAGTGGGCTTTAGCGTCTTCGCGTTTCGATTTGAAAATAATAAGCATCCTGCCAGACGCTTGCACGCGTTTTTCTCTATCAATAAATTGCAAACAATCCAGGTTCAACGTCGTAGCTAGTTTTTCAAATTTGGTCTCTGGCTTGCCAAGGTCCTCATGTCTTTGTGAGTATTGGATTTATGATAACAGCCCAGAGAATTGTATGATTACTGCCTTGCCAAGAACTTCCGGGTCGGTGCATATTCAGTTTATAATAACAGCCCGGAGTATTGTATAATATGAACTAAAAATGTTGTTAAAACTGATCTTGGAATTAAGAATGCAGACGTATGAGTTTGCAACATCACCATTTTGACCCTCCATGAAAATATAAAGCATCATACATTTTATATTTTCCACTTTACTACATTTTTTAAAGCTCGCTGGGACTATATTTTCACTTTATTACATTTTATTTTTTAAGCTCGGCATGACTATATAAGAAGTGTTTTAACAAAGCTCTCAATCGCATGACCAATTTTTTAGTTTATTAATACCATATTTTCTCAATATCATATTTTCTAAATTTTACTTATAAATAATTATTTTTTAAAATATTATTAACCAATTTCTTAATTTATCAATATCATATGCTCAAAAAAATAATATTTATTTTGCTATCATATTTTTAAATTAATTAAAGTAATTTGATTTGTGAATACTATTAAAATTATTTCAAAATATTTTATAATGATTAAAATTCTACTACTAACCAAATAACTATTAATAATTAATCAAAAAATTATTAGCAATTAAATTAAAATTTTAAAATAATTATTCTAAAATAAACCAACTTAATTTAATTACATGATCAGATATCTTTAATAATCTTATTTAAAAGAGTATGAGATACCAAAACTTAGGTTCTGAATTTTTATATGTTTAACTTTTTTAATAAATTTTTATTTTTTTACATAAAAATTATCAAATATAAGAATGTATCTAATATAATTTTTAAAAATGCATCATATATGAAAATTAATATCATAAAAACTATAATGTTTAACTGAAATATATTATGAGATACCAAAACTTTGTTTCTTAATCTAGTTGAATTTATATATATATTTTTTTTAATACTTTTTATGAAAGCTTTGGTTCTTAAGCTAGCTGAATTCATATATTTATTTTTTTTAATAATTTTTATGAAAGAGATGTACGCAATGTAATTTTCAAAAATGCATCATATATGAAAACTGATATTATAAAAAATATAATGTTTAACTAAAATATATTATAAGATATCAAAACTTTGGTTTTTAGGCTAGTTGAATTTATATATTTATCTATTTTAATAATTTTTTTATGAAAGAGGTGTACCCAATTTAATTTTTAAAAATGAATCATACATAAAAATTGATATTATAAAAATTATAATCTTTAACTGAAATATATTATGAGATACCAAAATTTTGGTGTTTAATCTAGTTGAATTTATATACTTATATTTTTTAATAATTTTTACGAAAGGGACGAGTATACTTATATTTTTTAATAATTTTTATGAAAGAGATGTACTAAATGTAATTTTTAAAAATGCTTCATATATGAAAATTGATATTAGAAAAAATATAACAGTGTTTAACTAAAATATATTATGTGGTATTAAGAAGAAAATGTTTAATTATGATTTTTTTATAAATATTTAAATTGCAAAGGATAGTAATTATGTGATTAAATATGAATAAAAAGTATATAATTTAAATGCATCATATATAAAAATTGATATTATAAAACATATAAGGTTTAACTGATATAAAAAAAGAAAATGTTTAATTATGATTTTTTTAATGAATATTTAAATTGTAAATAAGAGTAAGTATGTGATTAAATGTGACTAAAAGGTACATAATTTCAATAGAAACAATTTTAATATGGATTACAAAAGATATTTTCTATCTCTTGTTAATCAAGTCCTATTAGCACAATTGGTTGAGGATGGACCTCCTCAACAAGGATACCTAGGATCAAACTTTTATTTAAATATTATGTCTAAAATATTTTTATAAATACATTTGAATTTGTTAGTGAAAAGAGATTAAAAAATATGGTTATTCGTTAGTAAAAACTTGAATTGTATTTCATGAATAAAATTACATTGAGTAATTGATTAACTCACTAGTAAAAGAATTCCAAGATTCTAGAGTAAAAAAGAAGAGGGAGTTTTTCTGATAGTTACATTCCCCAAGAGGATAAAAAGGAAATCAAGGGAAGGGGTTCTGTTCATGAAAGAATAAAATGGTTAACAACAAATATTTGTAAAGAGAAGAGTTGTCCAGAGCTGTTGAGCTCTGTAACTCGAAGGGAAATTTTGACCAATAATTGCTACCATAGACTCTTGTGGGGAGCACAGGGGGAGCATGATCGCCTCTCTCATGGTTGGGCCATGCCATCAGTTAAAAAAGAATAAATCTAGCAGAGTAAATCATTCATACACTATCGAATTTCCATATATTATTGAACATATCCATTGAATAAATGAATACCATAAATTACACAAGAAGAGTATCGAGAACAAAATAAGAAAAAAACATAATTCCACGCATGTGGTAGTTTGTATAAGTACTTTACATTCTCATTATTCTATGTAAAGAGATAATAAGGCTTAGAGGTTTAGAAGTTGAGCTTCGTGGTAAACAGAGCAAGGATCATGGTCCTCTGGCCACTGCATCCTTAAGTACATAATGGACCACCTTTAGTAAATAAAGAAAGAAGCAATGATGTTTAGATAAATATCAACTTCAAAAAAAACTTCAATCCAGAAGCTTAGATCAATTAACTCTTAAAATTCAGTAACTGTCAGAATGTGATATAAATTAAAATTCAAAATCTGAGAGAAATGGAAAGAAGACCATAAGTAAAGCAGATGTTGCAAGAGTAAATGTATCCATGCTAGAAATGCGAACCATAATTCTAGAGCCAACAACATTTACCTGAGATTAAGCAGAACCCCAAGTAAAATTCGTGCTCACTATTGGGAGAAGAGGACTGTAGCTTCCGGAGTAAGGATGCTGGAGGGCGAAAACAAATTACAGAGTGGAGCCGCAACATAGCAGAGAGCGAATGAGCTCAGTGTGTAGAGTTTGGGTTGGGTAGTTACCCTAAAACCACCCACCTAAACCTCCACCATCAGATATATTTTTACCAGATTGACATAAAGCATACCTCCAACAAATCATTAGTGCATGAAAACTTCCAAGTAACTGGCTGGGTCGGACCCTCTTCATAAAATATCTCACAGATAATCAAATTAAGCATAGAACCCAAAATCATGAATTTACATGTGCATGCGTGAATGATCCGCTAAAACTATACAGTAGCAATGTATCATAAATCATTGTTATGAATTATGTAATTTTGCTTACAATAGAAAGGTAATAAATAATTACCATATGAATTTCCAAGTACCATTCATATAATGGAATAGATTTCATAAATGTAAGTATTAAACATGATAATATAGATGAAATATGTAAAATAGTAAATGGGCTACTCTTCTTGACTGTAGTAATAATTTTATTTATTTATTTATGACAAGTAATTGATGGTAAGTATTTGATAGTGGTGACAAGTGGTGTCAGAGCCAAGTTTGCATGTTGGGCCAGATTGGGCCAACTAAATAACTTTGGGTGTTTTCATTTTTGTTAATTCTATGCATGGTGATAGGAATTATTAATAAGCTCTAATGAGGAGAGGATATATTCATCAAACACCGAGAACTACAGGGGAAACCCATTCCCTGCCTAATACAAAAATTAACCCAGATATTTGGGGTACAATTGAGCATGGATCAACACCAACAAACTAGTAGGTTACTGGGGGAACAACAATGTTAGAAAACCATATTGTTAGATACAGTACAATAGCTCTAGACATAGATGATTCAAGTAAGAAGTGACAATGAAAGATTAATGTGGGAACAAGAGAGGATTCTTAAAATCCTCTTAGATAAGCAGAATCATCCCGCAACATAGCCTAACCTGAAGAGGGACACCCATGAAGGTTGTGAACAACAACAACAAGTTAATGACCATCCAGAAGGGACTCATACTCAACGAAGTAACAAAAATAGAACTTACAATGAGGCAGAGTCTGGAAATGCTTCAGAACAACAAGAGATGAAGAAACAGAAATTGGAGTTACAATGTGAATTTCAGAAAATTAAACCTCCTACCTTCAATGGAGAGGAAGAAGAAGTGGCAATAGCATGGATAATAAATATGAAAAAATATTTTCATGTTTATGAATATAACACCAAGCTCAAAGATCACTTGGCTATTTATCAATTACGAGAAAAATCCACATTATGGTGGGAGGAGGTGAAAAATGTGTAGGGAATTGAAGACCAGAATGTGATTTGGGATGAGTTCCAATTGTATTTTAAGGACAAGTACCTAACAATGTGATTTTATGATGAAAAATCTTGAGAGTTTCATGACTTAAGGTTGGTCCAACTGTCTATAGATGAGTTCATCACTAAATTTACCTCCTTCTTAAGGTACATACCGTATTTGAGAGATGAAAAAGAAAAGTTTCATCGATTCTTGAGTAGCCTACATGTTCACATGAAGGGGAGGATCGAATTCGTGAATCCAAAGACTATGGATGAGGTGATTCAAAAATCACGAATGTGCTATCAGTGGTCCAAGGTGAAAGGTGAAGTTGGCATAAATTGGCCACCAAGGAAAGGGCAGAAGGGTACCTCGAATTTTAAAAGTAGTAGACCAGGAAATTATAAAAATGCTGTAAGAAATCCAACAAATAGACAATTTGGCAAAAAACAGTAAAATCCCAAGTGGTAAGTTGATGAACAACCTACTAAAGCATCCAACAGGCCAGACCATGGACAGTCCTAGAAACAACTGCTACAATGTTGGGGATGTGGTGACGCACATTACTTTAAGAATTTCCCTCATCATGGAAGAAATGAAGTTACAACCAATCTTAAAGAGGCATCTAAATTATGGGATGTTGCACAAAACATATCGAGGATCAACGTTTCACTAGAAGATCTGTAGGCGGATTTCCAACCAACTATGGTAGAACTGGAGGTAAGTTATATTCCCAAACTGTTTCCATTTTCGTTGATCCCGGTGCCAGTTTAAGTTATATAGATCCTCGAGTAGTTGAAAAAAGCAAAATGCAAAGTGAGATATTTAAAATTCCTTGGTTGGTACAATTGGCTACTTAAGAAAAGAGAAGAGTTAATACCAAAATTTCAGATTGTATCTTGGAAATAAGAAGACAACACATAACTGTTGAACTAAATATTATACCTTTGGGATCCTATGATATTTTTTTTTGGAATGGACTAGTTAAAAATACATTGGTCACTAGTATATTGCAAGGAGAAAATGATCCATTTTAAGGCAGAAGATGGTACTCGTCAAGAATTACAAGGAATTAAGAAACCACTTCAATTGTGCCCCATCATTGCATTATTGCTGGGTAAATGCATTTGAAAAGGGTGTCAACTTTATGTTATTTAGGTGAGGTTTACTAACTCCAACGAAAAGACCCTTATGATGGAAAATATTCCAGTTGTTTAGAATTTTATGGATGTGTTTCCTAAAAATATTCCAGGATTCCCCCAAAACGAGATATTGATTCTACTATAGAGTTGCTACCTGGAGCAGGGCCTGTGTCGCGAGCACCATACAGAATGAGTGTGCCTGAGTTGATAGAATTAAAAATACAGCTGCAAGAACTATTGGAAAAAGGGTATATCCAACCAAGTGTGTCCCCTTGGGAAAAACTAGTGTTGTTCGTTAAAAAGAAAGACGGTGCAATGCAGATGTGCATGGATTATTGACAACATAATAAGTTGATTGTCAAAAAAAAATATCCATTGCCATGTATAGAAGATATTTTTTTTCAAATAAAAGGAGAAACTGTATTTTCAAATATTGACCTGAGATCTGGGAATCACCAGATACAGATTAAGGATGAGGACATATCCAAGACAACCTTTCGTACTAGATACTGACATTATGAATTTGTGGTGTTACCATTCGGATTAACCAATGCACCAAAAAATTTCATGAGACTGATGCATGGTATCTTCCACCCATTTTTGGATAAATTTGTTTTAATATTAATTGATGATGCATTAATCTACTCTAAAAATATGGAAGAGCACAAAGAAAATTTATGCTTGGTTTTGAAAATGTTGCGGGAACATCAGCTCTATGCCAAATTTAACAAATGTGATTTTTACAAAGAACAGATCCAATATTTGGGCTATGTAATATTTGCAGAAGGGATCTCTGTAGATCCTGAAAAGATAAAAACAATTATGGAATGGAGAGTTCCCAAGAGTTCCTAGAAATGTAGCAGACATTTTTCCTTTCATGGGCTTAGCTGGTTACTACTGACGATTATTTTAGGGTCCTATAATAATAGGGTTCATAATTTTGGATTGACTATTATTAGTCTTGTAAATATTTACATACCTTGCTTTCTGCAAGTTATTTTCCCATATTTGAAAATAATAAAGAAATTAAAAGAGGGTAAAAGTCCTAAAATAAAGATCAAAGGACTTGAAAAGAAAAAATAAAAAATAATAGAAAAAATGGGCCCCAAAAAAAAAGAGATAAGAATAAAACATGAAAGTGATGCAAATCCAAATGCCACTACTAGTTACTTTTTACTGCAAAATAAATGATTATGTGCAGCTTTTTCAAAATGCCATAATCCATGATGAGTTAAATAGTTTAATCTTAACTTTTTTCATGCTTTAAATTTCATGTTTCTAGATAGAGAATAAAGATTTGTCAAAAAGTTTAAACTTGAAAAATCAGTAGATAGTTAGAGAACAAATGAGGAGCTCAATAGTTTAATCTGAGCACTCAGATGAAACAAGGTTAGATTTAAATAGTTTATGCTTTAAAAATAAAAATGGATTTAGGGTTGCAAACTTAAATGCACCCATGCAAATAATTAAAAAATGTTAAAATAATTATGGGTAGGTAGAAAGCAGTTGCACAAAGAATGGACAAAAATCATTTGGCAAAATTACTAATATCCCCCCCTCAAAGTATTCAGTATTCAAAAATTTCAGTTAAAAAACGCTCAGAGCATTTCTCTGACTTTTGTTGGGACTGAACCCAAGGCTTAATAATTGATTGTAAATAAGTATTGGATTCCCTTCATAAAAACCCATTTCCTCAACATAATCACCCTTTTCCAAAGATATAATCCCTTTTCCTAAGTTAAAACACCTTTTTTCTTAGGGAAAGTAAAAATCCCCTTTAACTAATCTCATTTCATGCAAAAACATTCAAAAAACCAAAAAATGCTATTTATCCTAAAGTTTAAGTGTAAAAAGGGGCTACCATTATGAAAATATGCCAAAAACCCTTAAAACACACTTTAATTTGTATTTATATGTCTTTCCTCTCATCACATTCATTTTCATATTAACATTTAATTTAATATATTGATTCCTTATAAATATCCCCCCTCCCCATAGTTATATTATTTAATTTATTTAAATACCCCAAAACCCACTTAATAATATTAACCTATGGTTATATTACCCCATGTGATATATACCCTGCTATCCCCAGAGGTTAAAATAAGTTATATATAACATAACCCGCCCTACGGTTGTAAACACCTGTAATTCATTTATTTGTTGGTCTGGCTGAGACACCTCAAAAATAGTTCAAGAATTCATCGGTGGTGTGGAAGGCTTTGGTAGCAGTTGTAAAAATTATCGAACAAGGCTTGGCTTGGAATGTTGGGGATGGGAGATCGGTCAGACTGGGTCGATATCCTTGGGTGGGATGCATGGATTCTTTTTCACTCTCCAGAGACCTGATCAAGCATATAAATAATAGAGGGCTGCATTTCCTAAACCAAGTAGTTGACTCTAGAAACTCCTCGATTTGGAGGCAATAATGGTTGTCTGGAACTGCTCTTTTCTTGGAGGAAAGATGGTATGAGGAATGGGAGAACTATAGATTTGGCCTACTACATTCCAATATCCGAATATCTGATAAGATAGATGAGTTGTGGTGGGTGCACTCCCAGACAGGGAGCAAAACTCTAAAGCAGACCACCTTTCTAAAGAAGGCATTGAACATGCTCTGGGGGCATGGGTAGCAAAAGAAGTGGTGAATGGAGTGGCCCAGCCACTTGCTAAACCTGGTTTTGCTTTATGATCGAGCTATTTAGTGTTTCATTTTGTCTGTTTATGTATATAGTTGTTATCTTTTACTTTAAAACTGTCTGAAAAACTTTAAGACTAGACTTAGGGTTGTTTTCCTATCAAAGGAGGATCTAGGTTTCGTCCATTTTTGGAACTGCTTCTATTTTTGGAACATGTTAGGAAAGTGTTTACTACCTGGCACAAAACTTGAAAGAAAAATGTGCAATGTAACTGTTATTCTCTAATCTTTGTTTCGACTGTCTCCTATAAAAGGAAGTCGGAGATTGGAAATGACAGACATCTATCTCTTGTGGTTTTTTGAAAAAACTATTTTGGTGAATACCTGTGATGTATTTACAAAAAATTGAATCTATGTTTTCTCTGCCCTCAAAGCGAGAAATGGAAATGCTATGCATATGATTTGTAACTTTCTATATCAATAGATGGTTTGAATTTTTTTATTTTTTTTCTGTGGGAAAAAAAATCATACATCTGCCTATCCCATTAAACATTAGATTTTATGTTTAAAACCATGTTTAAACATATCTTATCAACCTCACCGCATATAATATCCTGGGCCCCACGCTCCATCTCAGAAGCAACTCCACCACCAGATCTCAACGATTCACAAGCCCTTCCCTATATCTGATAATCCTAAAACCATATCGCAATTTCAATAGTGCCTTGCTTAATTGATTTGAGATTTGTGAAATGGGTTGTATTACCATACTCTCTCTCCTCTATGTGGCACAAAATAATTGGATCACATCCTTTGGATTAAAAACATTTACTGCCTTCTCATCATGCGATAACCGCCTAGTTGTATTCAACCCTCAATGCCAAACCACCTTCCTTCTGGCTTGACTCGCATTGAATGCATGTACTGTATAAAACAAAAATGTTCTATAAAAATGCATATACGCTCAGTTTAAATATTTTTATGAGTTTTCTACATGTTAAACCATTTTGATTGAAGAAAAGAGTGATATACCCCATTTTCATGCCTAAAGAACCAGAAATTCATTAAATTTATTGTTGTAACGGCATAAAGACTCCAATATTCATCCAAAATACTTCAGTGGCTTCCAAAAGCTCTTCAACGCCTCAAAAACCCTGTTTCAACACCAAATACCCGCAGAAAACAGGTATTCTTCGAAAAAATTAACCTTCCAGTTCTTTGAATGAGATAAATCTATAAATTTGATCGTTATAAACCTTGTTTTTCTACGGAAAGACATTAATTTCCTTCAAAGAACATATTTTCTATAGAAAACCTTGATAAAACCTCACTTTCAAATATTGTAACTTGTTTTTTCAAAATTGAAGTTATTTTAAGCCTTTTTCCAGACCCTAGAGAATCCCTGACTAATTAAAATCATTTTCAATACTCATAAACCTATATGCGCATGAATTAAACTTTTTTTAGTCTAGTTTATCCAAAAAGAGCAAAAAAACACTTGTTATATATTTTCCTGAGTCTAAAAGAGAGTTTGAAGATCAATTTATGAATTAAATTGAAGGTTGAAACCAAAAGAAAGCCTAATTGTACCTATTGATTTTCAAAAGACCTCTGCCAAAGCAAAAATGCATTCTGTAAACAGTTTAAGCTTACAGAAGAGTACAAAAAAGCCTTAAAACAGAGTTTTTAACATTCAAAAGGTCAAAATTGTCAAAAACAAACCTATAAATGGCATCTAAAATCACCATTGTTATAAATCCACTACAACCTCTTGTTGTAGATATTGAACATACACCCCTAGCTGATATTGATTACAAAATAACTGATCCAGTGATAAAATTCAATCTTCTAGATCTCCACTGCTGGAGTCTAGAAAAATCCTTAGATCAAGGAGATGAAGTTTAGATTTGAGAGTCTAATTTACCCAAATATGTAGTCCCACATACTTATCAGTGTACAGAAGTCATTAGGCTGTGTCAAACCTATTATTTCCCTGACCAAAAAGCTATGGTTGATGCTAACAAAGAAGTATTGTTCACTATTACTACAGAATCTATAAATCTAATGCTTCGACTGAAACCAGATCCCAATGCAATTCCATTATCCATAGAAGCTCTTACAAAGCTTTATATTCAGTTAGACTTTCCTAAGAGATTTCAAATCTTCCAAACATTAATGTCTGCATATGTTGAAATCACAATGATAAACCCTATATATTCATCTTCCAAGTTTCCTGAAGGATCAAGGCATGTCATTTCAATGTTATCCTTTATCCTAGGTTATTTTACTGATAAGCACACTGATGAGTCAATTCTTGGTTTTCTATCTACTTTTGTGCCTGGTCAACCTCCTTCTATCATTTACAACTATGCTGAGTACATAGCTAATAGTATTGATCATCTTGTGAAGTTTCCCACTGAAGGAGTTTTCAGATATACATCATTCTTCTTTTACATGTTCCTTTTCTTCCAAGCAGAAAAATTCCCAATAAACCTTTAGAAATTGGATGTAGAAGGTAATCCATTTTCAGTCATTTTCTGGACCTCTCTAATCAGAAAAGAATCAACAGAATTCACTTATGTGGATTTCATAGATTGTTTTGTTCATCTGTTGATAAACATGCTTACAAATAGTGTACAACTAAGGATAAGTAATGAGATAAAGAAAGTATTACAGCTGTTAGAACAAAACAGAACTGGAGATTGGTACCTTTACCAAAATAATACAGAGATTAGAGTCTATGGGTCAAACCTTTTGCCCTATAAATTGCAAAAATACTTGCTAATGAGAGTTTTTCCCTTGGAGTACATAAGAAAAATTCTCAATTCAGACTCTATAAAATTCTTGGCTGCCAAAAAGAAGAATCAATTCAATTTGAAGAACTAGGTAGGACCTTTCATTTGCAATCATAGGGAAGTAGGTACAGAGGCAACAAAACAATTGCTGGAATATAAATTTGAAAATTTTTCTTGTGGAATTATGATTCTCATGGAGTACTTCGTAAGAGGAGGGTAAAATGAAAATTAACCCCTTATATTCGTGATAAAAGGCCTGATATTGAACAACTTTCTAATCAAACAAAATGGCTGGACAATACCTTGATCGAAACTGTTAAATAGGGTCATACTAGTCACACCTTGAAAACTGTAGATCAAGAGGACAAAACTACAAAAAGGATCAGAGAAGAGGGCACCTATACAGCTAAAACAACAACAAAGACCAAATTCAAGATCAAATATAATAAGAAACCCAAGCTAAATCCAGTGGACAAGAAAAAAGAAACAATTGAGATTTTAGAAGAAGAAAACACAGAGAAAAACATAGATGTTTCTACAGTTGTTGTAAATGAGTAGAAAATGATAATTAAAACATTCAGGTAATTGAAAAATAACAAAGCATGGAGGCATCCTCATCACAACAGGTAGAGGATACAGACCTTGATATCAAAGAAAAATACAAACAGATCAAGGCCAAGATCAAGAGATAAAGAATGAAATTTATTCACAGTATCTAAAGTAGACTCCAGGAAACAAAAACAGGCTTCTCTCAAATTTTTACTATACAAATAAGAAATTGATAATGTAAATACTTCAACCTATAGTCAAAACACCTAAAACAACAACAAATTATAAGAAAGTTGACTTTGAAGTACCAGTAGAAAGCATCCATCCTTTAGATAAAATTGAGTTTCATAAACAAAGCTCTAAAATGCTTTATTCTACTATGACTACAAAAGCAATGAGCTCCCAGAAGCTTCAGAATACCATAATAATTTTGAGAGATCAGATTAGGACTGAAAAAGCCTCTTCTTATGCTAAAGACACTATAATAAAGTCTTTAGAAGAACTGGTGATTGAAGTAGGGTACGACCTTGATAATGTAAAAGCTGCAGAAGAAATGATAAAGAAGAAAAATACTAACATAGCAGACTTAGAAAGAAATTGAAGCTTCCTCCAATATAACATCCACAGACTAAAGAGATTCTGCAAAAGGAAAAACAGAAAGATGAGATGATGAGTCTCATACTACAAATGACAGCACAAATTAAGGACATGGAGAAAGAAATGGACAAGATTTTCCAAGAGAAAGAAGCTACTAAAACTCAAAGTGTACCTCCTATAATCACCCCATGGTAACTACTGTAGTTCCTTCAACTTTAGCAGAAGATTTAGCACCAAAAGTACCATTGGCCAAAGCTATGCCAATGAATTCTTCCAGTACTTATGCTACCGAATCATCTACATTAGCAGTGAAACAAAAAAATGAAGCCAACAAGCTCATTATAGCCATGGAAGAGATGTTTATACAGAGTAACGAGATCAATAGGTTGAAAGAACATATCAAGAACTTAGAAGATGCCAAGAAATTAGCTCAAGTCAATGCTAAAACAGAGGAACAGAAAGCTAAAAGGGAAAGTGAACAGTTGAAGAAAGTTGAAGCAGAGTTGATTTTAAAGGAACCAATGGCTTTCATAAAAAATCAGTTATGGTCTAAGATTATTGAGTCAATCAATGACACTTGGCCATCAATTGAAGTCATTTATGAACAAAAGGACTTGCTTAAAGTAGCAAAAGAAGAAATTGTGAAGACAAAGGAAGAACAAGGTGCTAAGCCTGAAGAAGCCCTAGAAATAATTAAATTTCTCAACACTAGAAACAAACAAGAATTGGATGAGATAGGAATAACTGATAGAACTAAAAAAATTCTTGAGGTGAGAAAGGTAATTTCAAAGAAAAACTTGATGAAGCAGCTAGAAGAGAAGTGTCAAAACATGGATTTGGCCATAACTAGATTTATGGTAAAGTTTGAGATATCAAGGAAAAAAGGCTTGCCAAAAATTCTTGTTTTAAATGATAAACTGATGAAGCAAGAGGATTACAACAAGAAGATCAGATATTTTTCCAAAGAACAAGTAAACAAGGCAGATTGGCAAGGAGTACCTACAGGCAAAGTGTTGCACAAAATAATTGAAGATTTGTTTTATTTGCAGCATGAAATAAAACATCACTTTGTGGTTAAACCAACATTTGTTAGATAAACAGAGGCTTATGACAATTATAGAAAACTTACCAATATCAAGTTACCTGATGAAGAATTTTGGCAGAAGCTTATTGATTTACTGTAAAAGACAGTTTATAGTGAAAAAGGAAGAAAAACAGATTTGTTGTTTTTACATAGTAAAAACAAAATGTACAGTAGTAAAACAATCCTATAGCAGATGAAAGAGTATTAGTGGTTAAAATGTATCACTAAAAGAGTATCAGATGAGAAGATAGAGTTTCAAAACAGATTAAAATATCTTTTGCCAGCATTGAAGACCAGCTGCACCCAATTCAAAGAGCATTTCTATTTTATTTGGATAACTAGGACAACTTGCTAGTTTTTAATAAGTTGTTACTATATTTTTGTAAAATATATTTTATTTTCCTTAGAAAATTCCTATGATTTTTCTAGGATATTTTGCAACACTCTTTGTACAAATACTTCACTCTTTGAAGTATTATTGTGGAATAAATCTTTGAAGATTTCTATAGTTATATTTTATGAACCTAAAGGGTTTTTGTACCAAGTTCAAGTCAACAGGCTGGATCAAAGTAATAAAGCATCATATTTCAGTATTTCTATGTTGGGCCACTTAAGTGAATTACTTTTTCCTGTTGTTTGTTAAATATTATTATGTTCTCATTCATTCATAATTGTGTTCTAAATTTTAATGTGAAATCAGGAAGTAATATATCAAAATTTGTTAAAACCACTGTGTTATTTATTGGTTTTCATTTAAATGCTTTATGCTGATATCCAGACTAGGGAATTCTTAATTGCTCCCTGATCTTGATTGACCCCTACTTATTGATTCCTTATCCGGATCAAAGAACCCTTAATTTCTCTTTATCCCGATTAAAACCACTTCACAAATCAGCCTTCAAAGATCTTGAGTGACTCTGCTATATTACCCTAAAAATATTTGACTTTAGACCTTGATCTTGATCTGTCTGCTTGAAAAATTGACTCCATTTTCCCAATGGAAAATCATATCTATTACTATCCATCTCATTAAGTGATTTTTCCCACCAAACCAAACCAAATCTCAAAACCAATTTGTCCTATATAACTAGCCTAAAATAAAAAAATAAAAACAAAGTTAAATATTATAGAGAGAGCCCTCTCTAAGCCTTAGGAAGGCTAGGTCATAAAGCTTGAAAGTAGGTTTGTGGTTACCTCTAATGTTCTTAAAACTATAAACTAAAAATTTAACAACTTTGGGAATTATTAGAGTGATAACATACTGACGACTCCAATGGGGAAATAACCAATCCTCAGTTTTAAATAGGTCTTAAAGGAAATATGTTTCATTATCCTTTTACCTCAAGACTATTTTATAAATTGTGAGTATATTTTCATTAAAAAATTGTAATTCTGGCTTCTAGAAAAATCTACTATACCAGGTCAAATCTAGATCCTAAACCTGCTGCTATAGTAGACAATCCAGACAAAATTGAAAAAAAGAATAAACAAGTAGAAGATTTGGGTAATAAGTTTTCCTTAGTTAGAGAAATTCCCTTCCAAAAAATTTAGTGAGTATGCAAGATCTTGAGTTTGAATTAAATTTTGAACATTCTTTATTCAGAAACAAATCAGAAAGTGACTTAAATAGTGTTGTTATAGATCCTGATTTTCTTTCATTTCTTGAAACAAAGCAGGAAACTTTTTCAGTAGATTCTGAATCAAAGATATTTGAGGTTTATGATAAACTTGATTAAATAAATGCTACTATTCTTAAGGAAATAGATGAAGCTCTTCTTCAACATTCATTTGAATTAGCTACCTTATCAACATATACACCTAAGCCCTCTACTTCTCAGTTAGATACCAACCTTTTAGAATCTGTAGGTTCATCTCTTTTTACCACTACATCATCCATAATTTCCACCACACTTCAATCCACAGATCTATTTATCCCAAAACAACCATTCCAACCTAGAGTATTATTTCCATCTTCTACCATCTCAACTCCATCTACTAGTTTATCTTATGCATTTTCCAATACATCGTTCTCATTTCCAAGCACTACTTAATATATCCTAGTTTCATCTTCTAGCATCCCAACTTCACCTTTTAGTTCTTCAACCACATTTTCTAGTGCCTAATATTTCATTCCAATCTCATCAACCACTTCTTTAACTGCATCAGCTAGTACTTTTAGTTCTACCCCAAGCACTTCCAACTTACCTCCTAGCCAAGCTAGAATTCAAGCCATGGTTGCTAGGTATGCTCCCTTGGTTCTTCCAAGACAGTTACATGACATGCCTCAGGATTACTAGAGTAAAATACCTCAATTTAATGCAACTACTCATTACACTTCCCAACAACATATTAATAAGATGACAAATTATTTTGAACTTCATAAAATAGATGATTCTGATGTAAAAATGAGACTCTTTGCTCAAACATTAACTGGGAAGGTTAAAAAATGGTTTAAAGGTCTTAATCCTCATAGTATTGCTGATTTAGAAGTTTTTCATAGATTATTTTTGAATAAATGGGAAAAGAAGAAAAATCCAATTCAAATATTATCTGAATTTGATGCTATGAAAATATCTCCTAATCAAACAGTCCAAGATTATTGCACTAGATACAACAATGTTTATAATTCAATCCTTGCTAATCTCAAACCCACTCTAGACTTTGTCCTACTAAAATTCCCTGATGGATTTGATACAAACATGGACTATCAATTGAGAGAGAGGAATGTTGATACTTTAGAGCAAATTCAAACTAATGCTATTAGTGTAGAGGTAAATATATTGGCTAGAAAATATAGATTAAGGAATGAGAGGAGAGTATCAATAAAAGAAGAGACATCTAGTTCAGATGGAAAAATAGATCAATTAGTTAAAAATTTAAAAATAATGATGGATATATTAGACAATATAGAAAGGAGGCTACAATGGGATAACCAACAACAAATCAGAAATCACAACTTTAGGAAAAATACAAACATAGGAAAATATAAAGAATCAGCACCTGACCAGACAATAAGACCTCCTTTTCAAGAGAACTATGCTGAAATTTCTCATCAATATGAAAATGATGAAGACACCATAAATCTAATGGGTATAAATGATGATAACACTATATTTCTCACACAGGAAGACCAAGAGTTATTTGAACTACAACAACTTCAATAAGATTCAAGGGAATCATTTGACTACAAACAAGGTTATGATTTTGTTATCAATGAGGTACATAAGAAATATAACCTTAGAAGTAAGAAAAACATAGAGCCTTCTACTAAGAAATATGCACAAACACAAACTAAGAAAACAGTAGAAGCTCCCACTACAGAAGTCCTACAAATTCTCCTTAGGGAAAACAAGCAAAATTATAATTCATCCAAGAAAGTTTCTAGCCCAAAAATTTCACCCAATCCCAAGATTGTTGATATAACAGATGAGGTTGTCCAAACATCAACATATTCACAAAAATCTATTGTTGTTAAAACAACTAATTCTGCTAAAACATCAATTTTAGATTCCAAAACACCCACTGCTGATCCAAAAGATGCTACTGCTAAAACAACTTCTGAAAGTGAAAAATCTACAAAAACATCTACTTCTCAAACTATCCCAGAAAAGAAAACTAAAAATAGTAAGACAGTAGAAACTCAAACAAAAAATGAAAAAATAACTGTAGAAAAACAAGACAAACCTACTCAAACTACAATTACTAAAGAATAAATAATTCCACCTGCAAAATCACAACCTCCATTTAATATTCAAGCTGAAATTACAAAATTAAAAATACTAATGCCTTTGACAGAATTGGTAAAACATGATTTGTACAAAATAACTATCACTGAAACTTTAAAAACTGAATGATGGAGAAGATTTAGTAAATCTAAATGATGATCAACCAGAGTTAATTTTTGTTCTCGATGTTAATGGAAAACACCAAGATGGAGAAGTTCCACCATTTTACATTAGCTTAACTGTTCATAATCAAATATTACATAATGATATGTTAGATTAAGGGGATTCACACAATTTAATGGCAAAAGAAATAATGGAAATCCTGAATTTAGATATCACTAGGCCTTACAAAGATCTAATTTCATTTTATTGAAGCAAAGTGAGATGTTTAGGTTTGATTAAAGATTTGTGTGTCACATTAGTTCAATATCCCGGTAAAAGCATACTCATGGTCATTGTAGTAGCTGACATCCCTCTCAAGTATGGAATTCTCTTATCTCGCTCATGGGGAGAAAAATTACAGTGATCCCTACAATTGGATATGTCATATGCAACCATATCAGTTTTTTTCCAACCAAAGAAACTCTTTATAGAAACAATGATGAAATACATGGTGAGTAGTGTAGAAAGACCAAAAAAACACTCAATTTAAACTTCACCTACTGACCTAGATTCATTCATCTTATGCAACTCTGAAATTGATAGTGAAATCAAAACTGAACTAAAAGATAAAAATAAAACACCAAACAATGAAAACATCTTCCATGAATCATTATGACACCTAGATTTTGATGGATCAGTCAATAAACTAGGAGCAGGAGCAGGAGTTTGGATAACTAATATGGAAAAAAATCATGCAGAAGGTCATGCTTTCAGACTAAATTTGAAATGTACCAATAACATGGTTGAATATGAAGCTCTCATTTTAGGACTACAGATTATCAAAAACTTAGGAGGTAAAAGAATATTAATTTTGGGAGACTCAAAGTTGATTGTAAAGCAGGTAAATGGATAATATTCTATGTATAATCTAAGGTTAAGCCAATATAGAGAAACTGTGTTAGATTTTATCAAAGAACTGTTAGAATGTAATTTTTCCGCATTACCAAGAAAACAGAACATACAGGCTCAATCCCTAGCAATTTTTGCTAGTACCTATAATCTACCATTTCAGCCAAATCATAGGTATACTGCAGAAGTCAAAAAAAGACCAATAATTCCATAAAACCTTAAATATTGGAAAATTTTCTCACAATATTAACAGATTTACCATTTTATGAACAATGAAGGTGAATTTCATAATTGTAAAATAGACACAAACTGTACAGTAGATCAGAATTTAGAGAGTGAAATTGATTTGAATAACATAGATGAAATAATTTAAGTTTTGTTGAACCTACTAAATTTATTCAAGTAGACATAGATAATTTAGAGAAAGTAGAGATTGATGAGATAGTTGATGATGAATCTGATATTTTAAATCTTAAAGACAATTTTTTACCAAAAGGCTTAACTCCTTTAGAAGATTTATTTGACTCTAATGATGTTGCAAGAAAACCAAAACTGAAGCCACTTAGATCTGATATTGAGGAATGTAACATAGGTACAGAGTTAAAACCTAATATGATTAAACTATCCAAAGCTTTACCTCAGCAAGAAAAAGAAAAATACATAGCTCTTTTTAAGGAATTTCAGGATTTTTTTTCCTGGAGTTTTTAGGACCTAAAATCCTATGACACTAGCATAATACAACATAAAATCCCTATAAAAGAAGACAAAAAACATTTTAAACAAAATTTAAGAACTATCAATCTTGTTTTGATGCCTTTAATTGAAAAAGAGGTAAAAATAATGTATGAGGCCCAAATAATTGCACCAATCAGATATTCTAATTGGTTTTTCTAATCTATTTCCCACTAGGAAAAAGACATGAGAAATTAGATTATGTGTTGGTTTTAGAAATTTAAATAAGGTATCCTTAAAATAAAATTACCCTTTACTAAAGATGGATCACATTTTACAAAGGGTAGTTGATTCTTCTAGGATTTCTCTTTTAGATGGATTTTCAGGGTATAACCAAATTTTAGTCCAACCAGAGGACCAAGCCAAAACTGCATTTACTACTCCATGGGGTACTTTTATGTATGTAAAAATTCCTTTTGGGTTAATGAATGCAGGAGCCACTTTTCAAAGAGCTATGGATATAGCCTTTTCAAAAGAAATTCATGAATTCTTAGTGATTTATTTAGATGACATTACTGTATTTTCAAAGACTGATTATGAACATTTGGATCATCTCAGGCAAGTCTTTCTTAAATGCAGGAAATTTGGCATCTTCCTAAACTCTAAGAAAAATTTATTTGGACTAGAAGAAGGTAAGTTACTAGGACACATTGTATCTAAAGAGGGAATTAGAATAGACCCTGCTAGAATAGAGGCCATTCTTAATATTAGTCCTCCTAGGAACATTAAAGAGTTACAAGATTTTCTAGGTAAAATTATTTTCCTTAGAAGATTCATCTCAAATTTAGCTGAAATAATTAGAAAGCTTGATAAAATTCTTGAAAATTACTCATTACTTAAATGGACTATTGAAGCCAAGAAATCTTTTGAATCAATTAAACAAGATTTAACCAAAAAACTAGTCCTTATAAGTCCTGACTTTAAGAAAGATTTCCTTATTTTATCTTTTGCTTCAAAACAAACTTTTGCTATAGTTTTACTGTAGAAAAATGAATAGGGCTATGAGTAGCCTATAGCTTTCTTTAGAAAATCACTTAGAGATGCCACCTTAAAGTACAATATCATGGAGAAATAGGCCCAAGCTTTGGTAAAGGCCATTAAATACTTTAGAGTGTAAATTCTTTATTCACACATCATTGCTTATGTTCCAAATGTAGTTGTAAAGAAAATTATAACACGGAATTGACCTGATGGTAAAAGAGGCAAGTGTATTACCACAATTTTGGAATATGAAATAGAAATCAAACCCACTAAACTTATAAAAGGTCAAGGTTTAGCCAAACTTATGGATGAATCAAATTTTCATGCTTTAGACATTAATTTTATTGCCCAATTAGATGATCAGGAAGAGATGGCGACTCCAGAGATCAGTGAAGCCTTTTCAGACTCACCATCGTATGAAAATATTTTATTTGTATTACTAAATTTAGAAGCTCCTCCTGGATTATAAAGAACCAAAACTAGATTCTTAAAATTAAAGGCAGTAAGATTTTGTATCATAGATAATGTACTTTTTTGTAAAGGTCATGGTGGAATTTTATTAATTTTTTTGCTAAAAGAAGAAGTTGACAAAGTTTTAGAAGGATTTCATGCATGTGACTATGGAGGACATCTCTACTGGAAGACTACTGCTGAAAAAATCCTAAGAGCTAGATTTTACTGGCCTACATTGTTTGCAAATGTAAAAAAGTATGTGACCTCCTGCCACAAGTGTCAAATATTTGAGGGAAAGAAACTCTTTTTCAACAATGGGGTCTTGACTTCATTGGTGAAATTCACCCTCCATCCTCAGTCCAACATAAGTGGATTATGACAGCCACTGATTATTTTACTAAGTGGATAGAAGACATACCTTCGAGGCAAGCCACTAACACTGTCATTATCTCCTTTTTAGAAAACAACATACTTTCAAGATTTGGATGCCCTCAAAATATTATCACTGACAATGTAGTTGCATTCAAATCCAAAAATATGATTGAATTTTTCCATAAGTACCACATTACCCTTGGCCATTCTACTACATATTACCCTCAAGGTAATGGCCTTGTTGAATCTACCAATAAGAGCCTTGTGAACATTATCAAGAAATTACTAGAATATAATAAGAAGACTTGGAACAAGAGGTTAGTTAATGCCTTATGGACATATACACTTACCACAAAAAACTCTATTGGTACATCCCCTTACCAACTTGTTTATGGAATGGATGTTGTTTTTTCATCTACCATAGGATTACCAATAATGAAGATAATCCAAGAATTACAAGTTGAGACCAATGAAATTCAAAGAATAATTAACCAAACCATTCACTTGCAGCAAACAAGAGAAGATTTTTATATTAATTCTCAAGTTATCTAAGACAAGATAAATAAATTTTTTGACAAAAAGAGTAAAGAAGATGATTTCTACATTGGTGACAAAGTGTTAAAATGGGATTCAAGGAGAGAAGAAAAAGGTAAACATGGGAAATTTGATTTCTTATGGAAATGACCTTATATTATTTATGGTTACAGAGGTAACAATGCCTTCTTTTTGAAAGAAATGGATGGATCATATCTGATAGGTGGACCTGTCAATGGCAGAATGCTGAAGCACTACTACTCCTCATAAATAACCAATAGTTAATTTTGTTTAATTTATCCATTGTACATAACATTGCAAATTTTAGATTGGATTGGATGTTTTCCTAACAAATTTTAAGCCCGGAGAGAAGGCCCTAAGCTTTGAAAGGTAAAATATCATAAATATGAATAATTGCAGGGATCAGACAACATTTACAAGGTAAGTACAGTCATAATTCAAAGGCTACTAGTCTCAAAGTTATTGACATTTCACCAGGAAATGCCATCCCCATGTGGAGCCACTGTTAGGGTCCTATTATATGGGTTCAAAATTTTTGAATTGATTATGATTAGTCTTGTAAATATTTACATACCTTGATTTCTGCAAATTGTTTTCCCATATTTGAAAATAATAAAAAAATGAAAAAGAGGGTAAAAATACTAAAAGAAAGATCAAAGGACTTGAAAAGATAAGATAAAAAAGAATAGAAAAAATGGACCCCAAATTAAAAAAGGGATAAGAATAAAACATGAAAGTGATGCAAATCCAAATGCCACTACTAGTTACTTTTTATTGCAAAATAAATGATTATGTGCAGCTTGTTCAAAATGCCATAATCCATGATGAGTCAAATAGTTTAATATTAACTTTTTAATGCTTTAAATTTCATGTTTATAGATAAAGAATAAATATCTACCAAACAGTTTAAACTTGACAAATCAGTAGATAGTTAGAGAATAAATGAGGATCTCAACAGTTTAATCTGAGCCCTCAGATGAAATAAGGCTAGATTTAGATAGTTTATGCTTTAAAAAGAAAAATGGATTTATCGTTGCCAGCTTAAATTCACCCGTGCAAATAATGAAAAAATGTTAGAATAATGATGGGTAGGTAGAAATAAGTTGCACAAAGAATGGACAAACATCATTTGGAAAAATTACTAATTTCCCCTCCCCCCAAAGTATTTAGTATTCAAAAATTTCAGTTAAAAACGACTGAGAGCATTTCTCTGACTTTTATTGGGACCGGACCCAAGGCTTAATAACTGATTGATAATAATTATTGGATTCCCTTAATAAAAACCCATTTCCTCAACATAATAACCCTTTTCCAAAGATATAATCCCTTTTCCTAAGTTAAAACACCTTTTTGCTTAGGGAAAGTAAAAATCCCCTTTAACTAATCTCATTTCATGCAAAAACATTAAAAAAACCAAAAAATGATATTTATTCTACAATTTAAGTGTAAAAAGGGGATACCATTATGAAAATATGCCAAAAACCCTTAAAACACACTTTACTTTATATTTATATGTCTTTCCGCTCATCACATTCATTTTTATATTAAAATTTAATTTAATATATTAATTCCTTATAAATATTCCCCATCTCTGTAGTTATTTTACTTAATTTATTTAAATACCCCAAAAACCACTTAATATTATTAACCTATGGTTATATTACCCCATGTGATATTTACCCCACTATCCCCATAGGTTAAAATATGTTATATATAACATAACCCGCCCTATGGTTGTAAACACCTATAATTCATTTATTTGCTGTGTGTATCATACATATGTCTATCCCATTAAAAATTAGAATTTATGTTTAAAACCATGTTTAAACATATCTTATCAACCCCTCCGCATGTAATATCTCGGGCCCCATGCCCCATCCGACAGCCAACTCCACCGCCAGATCTCAGCCATTCGCAAGCCCTTCCCCAGATCTGATGATCCTAAACCCGTATCACAATTTCAATAATGTGATGCTTAATTGATTTGAGATTTGTGAAAGGGGTTGTATTACCATACTCTCTCTCCTCCACGCGGCACAAAATAATTATATTGCATCCTTTGGAATAAAACCATTTATCGCCTTTTCGTCGTGCGATAACCGCATGGCTGTATTTGACCCTCAACGCCAAACCACCTTCCTTCTGACTTGACCCACATTGAATGAATTAACTTTTTAAAACCCAACTGTTCTATAAAAATGCATATACGCTAAGTTTAAATCTTTTTCTGAGTTTTCTGCATGTTAAACCCTTTCGACTGAAGAAAAGAGCGATGTTTGCCATTTTCATGCCTAAAGAACCAGAAATTCATTGAATTTGATGTTGTAATGACATAAAGACTCCAATATTCATCCAAAAGACTTCAACGACTTCCAAATTCTCTCTGATGCCTCAGAAACCCTATTTCAAGACCAAATACCTGCAAAAAATAGGTATTCTTCGAAAAAAAATAACTTGTCAAACTAGCTCCAAAAAGAGAAGAAAAGAGATATCAATGCCTTAGAAATAAGCCACTTCGAGGGGGCAACCTTCAATACATTACATGAATGAACAATTCTTGGATGATATAAATGACAAAACCTCCTTTCTATATATAGGAGTCCATGGGGCCACAATGTAACCCTAGCCGACCTAACAATAATAATGTAAGGGCACAATAATAATAATATGGGGGTTACAGGGGTACAAAAATAACAATAAGGGGGGCTACGCTAACATAATGAGGGACTACACTATTAATATAGAGACTTAACATGCCCCTCTCCTTCAAACAAGTGTTGTCCTCAACGCTTGATTATTTCTTGATGCTTTTGTATAAAATTCTCATCTTCCCATGTGGAATATTCTACAGGAAAGTTCTTCCCCTTGCTGAGATACTCTGAAATTGATCGTAATTGTAGATTTCTTGTTTATGTGACTCCTTCAGGAATTCTTTCGATGTGATGTTGATCTTCATGTTGTTTCATTAGATTCTGCACCAAAGTTAGGTTATCCTTTGAGAGTTGGAGAACTCGTCATTGATGCTCGATGTGATCTTCCACTAATTTATCATCCATATTAGCTATTATTTGATCTTTCAAACCATCCAACTTAGCCTCCATTTCTGCTTTTAAACCATCTATGTCATCTTCGGTGTCTCTTCGTAAGATCAAAATTTGTTGTGCTTGATACTGTAATTTTGATATCTCATACTGCAATTCTTCCTCTTCATGCGTCATAGTATAGCTTTTTGAGGCCTTAATGGGTATGGAATTATTTTTTGGAGGCATTATAGAACCCAATACTGATAAAAATTCTAAAATATGCCCTTGGATTCACTTCAAGCTACTTTTTCAAACAAACGTTATGCAATTTTAAAAACTAAATACATGCTTGTTTCTTGCTTTTGAGGAGCTTGATATTGAAATTGGATTATCTCTGTGATTTCAGCTCTTCAATATATGAAATTTGGTACTAAGGTAGCCTTTTGAATTATCTTTCGAATGCCATAGGTCTATCTTGATTTGGATTCTCCAAGGCAAAGTTATGTCCAATCTCCCACAATGACCTAATTATGAACTGGTTCAGCAGAGCGAACTTGTACGACCTGCCACGTGTCATTGTTTTGTCTTTTAGCTCTATAATTGATAGAAAAAAAATTATGGTCTGTGTACTTGCAACCACTTTTTACGGCACTCCAATCTGATGCTCAGAGAGAGAGTTATGAAGAATTTCCCATGATCGCCTCTTTGAGATGAAATTTAGGAGCCTGAAAAGCACTACCTTCGACAGATCATATCTCTGAAAATATTGCGAACCATGCTCTAAAATTTTGCGACATGTTTCCTCAAGATTTTAGCTTCATGCCGTAAAAATTTTCTATTCTGAACCTTCGTAGAAAAAAATTTATAGCGCACATTCCACGATGACCTGTTTAGATTAAATTGAGGAGCTTGCAAAAATACCTAACTTCCACAGATCATATCTCTGAAAATATTGCGAACCAAGATCTGAAAGTTTACAATGATGTTCCTCAAGATTTTGGCTTCGTACCCTAAAAATTTCAGCTTCTGAAACTTCGTAGAATAAAAGTTATAGCGAACATGCCAAGATGACCTGTTTGGAGCAGTGAAACCCTAGAATCTCAAAGCTCTGATACCAAATGTTGTGAAACCAGCTCCAAAAAGAGAAGAAAAGAGATACCAATGCCTTAGAAATAAGCCACTTTGAGGGGGAAACCTCAAATACATTACATGAATGAACAATTCTTGGATGATACAAATGAAAAAACCTCCTTTCTATACATAGGAGTCCATGAGGCCACAATGTAATCCTAGTGGGGCCACAATGTAACCTAGCCGACCTAAAAATACTAATGTAAGGGCACAATAATAACAATATGTGGGTTAAAAGGGTACAACAATAAAAATAAGGGGGGCTACACTAACATAATGAGGGACTACACTATTAATATAGGGACTTAACATTCTCGTCATCTGAATGAGATAAGTCAGTAAATTTGATCGCTATAAACCCTGTTTATCTACATAAAGATCTTAATTTCCTTCAAAGAATGTAATTTCTGCAGAAAACCTTGATAACACCTCAGTTTCAAATACTATAACTTGTTTTTTCAAAATTGAAGATATTTTAAGCCTTTTTGCAGACCCTAGAGAACCCCTGACTAATTTAAATCCTTTGCAAATACTCATAAACCTATACATGCATGAATTAAACTGTTTTTAGTCTAGTTTATCCAAGAATAACAGAAAAACCCTTGTAATATGTTTTCTTGAGTGTAAAAAAGAGTTTGAAGATAAATTTCTTAACTAAATTGATGCTTAAAACCAGAAGAAAGCCTAATTGTACCTATTTATGTTCAAAATGACTTTTTGAAACCACAAATACCTTTTGTAAATAGTTTAAGCTTACAAAAGAGTACATAAAAGCCTAAAAACAGAGTTTTTAACATTCAGAATGTCAAAATTGTCAAAAACAAACCCAGAAATGGTGTCTAAAAGCACCATTGTTATAAATCCACTAAAACCTCATGTTTTAGATATTGAACATACACCCCTAGCTGATTTTGACTACAAAATAACTGATCCAGTGATAGAATTTAATCTTCTAGATATCCACTGCTGGAGTCTAGAAAAATCCTTAGATCAAGGAGATGAAGTTTAGATTTGGGAGTCCAATTTACCCAAATATGTAGTCCCACATACTCATCAATGTCCATAAGTCATTAGGATGTGTCAAACCTATTATTCCCCTGACCAAAGAGCTATGGTTGATGCTAAAAAAGAAGTATTGTTCACTATTACTGCAGAATCTATAAACCTAATGCTTCAGGTGAAACCATATCCCAATGCAGTTCCATTATCCATAGAAGCTATTACAAATCTTTATATTCAGTTAGAATTTTGTAAATCTTCCAAAAATTCATGCCTGCATATGTTGAAATCCTAAAGATAAACCTTCCATATCCATATTACAAGTTTCTTGAAGGATCATGGCATGTCATTTCAATGCTATCCTTTATCCTATATTATTTTACTGATGAGCACACTGATGAGTCAATTCTAGGTTTTCTATTTACTTTTGTGCTTGGCCAACCTCCTTCTGTTATTTACAACTATGATGAGTACATAGCTGATAGTATTCATGATCAGCTTGTGAAGTTTCCCATTGAAGGAGTTTTCAGATATACATCGTTCTTCTTTCACATGTTTCTTTTTTTCCACGCAGAAAAATTTCCAATAAACCTTCAAAAATTGGTTGTAGAAGGTAATCCATTTTCAGTCATTTTCTAGACCTCTCTAATCAGAAAAGAATCAACATAATTCATTTATGTGGATTTCATAGATTGTTTTGTTCATCCATTGATAAACATGCTTACAAACAGTGTACAACCAAGGATAAGTAATGAGATAAAGAAAGTATTATAGTTGCAAGAACAAAGCATAACCAGAGTTTGGTACCTTTACCAAAATCATACAGAGATTAGAGTCTATGTGTCAAACCTTTTGCCCTATACATTTCCAAAATACTTTCCAATGAAAGTTTTTTCCTTGGAGTACATAAGACAAATTCTCAATTCAGACTCTACAAACTTCTTGGCTGCCAAAAAGAAGACTCAATTCAAGTTGAAGAACCAGGTAGGACTCATTTGCAATCACAAGGAAGCAGGTATAGAGGCAGCAAAACAGTTGCTTAAATATAAATTTGAAGAAAGTTTCTTGTGGAATTATGATCCTCATGGAATACTTAGTAATATGAGGGTAAAATGAAAATTAACCCCTTATATCCATGATAAAAGGCCTGAGATTGAACAGTTTGCTAATCAAACAGAATGGCTGGACAATAACTTGATGGAAATAGTTAAACAGGGTCATAGTAGTCACACCTTGAAAACTGTAAATGAAGAGGACATAACTACAAAAAGAATCAGAGAAGAGGGCACCTATACAGTTGAAACAACAATAGAGACCAGATTCAAGATCATATATAATAAGAAACCCAAGCTAAATCTAGTAGACAAGGAAAAAGAAACAATTGTGATTTTAGAAGAAGAAAACACAGGGAAAAACACAGATGCTGCTACAGTTATTGTGAATGAGCAGGAAAATGATAATTCAAACATTCAAGTAATTGAAAAACAACAACACATGGAGGCATCCTCATCACAACAAGTAGAGGATATGTACCTTGATATCAAATAAAAATACAAACAGATCAAGACCAGGAATGAAGAGATAAAGAATTAAATTTATTGATAGTATCTAAAGAAGACTCCAGAAAATCAAAACAGGCTTCTCTCAGTTTTTGACTATACAAATAAGAAATTTATAATGTCAATACTTCAACCTATAGTGAAAACACCTATAACCACAGCCGATTATAAGAAATTTGACTTTGAAGTACCAGTAGAAAGCATCCATCCTTTAGATCAAATTGAGTTTCATAAACAAAGATATGAAATGCTTTATTCTACTATGACTACAAAGGCAATGAGTGCCCAAAAGCTTCAGAGTACCATAATAAATTTGAGAGATCGGATTAGGACTGAAAAAGCCTCTTCTTATGCTAAAGACACTAGAATCAAGTCTTTAGAAGAACTGGTAATTGAAGTAGGGTATGACCCTAATAATGTAAAAGCTGAAGAAGAAATGATAAAGAAGAAAAATGCTGACATAGCAGCACTTAGAAAGCAATTGAAGCTTCCTCCAATAGAACATCCATAGACTAAAGAGATTTTGCAAGAGGCAAAATAGAAAGATGATATGATGAGTCTCATACTACAAATGACAACACATATTAAGGACATGGAGATAGAAATGGACAAGCTTGTCCAAGAGAAAGAAGCTGTTAAAACTCAAAGTGTCCCTCCTACAACCATCCCCATGTTAACTACTGCAGTTCCTGCAACTTTAGCTGAAGAGTTAGCACCAAAAGTCCCATTGGCCAGTTGTACCAATGACTTCTTCCACTACTTCTGCTACTAAAACGTCTACATTAACAGTGAAACAAACAAATGAAGCCAGCAAGCTTATTAAATCCATGGAAGAGATTTCTATATGGAGTTAATGAGATCAATAGGTTGAAATAACAAATCAAGAACTTGGAAGATGCCAAGAAATTAGCTCAAATCAATGCTAAAATAGAGGAACAGAAAGCTAAAAGGGCGAGTGAACAGTTGAAGAAATTTGAAGCAGAGTTGACTTTAAAGGAACCAATGGATTTCATAAAAAATCAGTTATGGTCCAAGATCATTGAGTCAATAAATTACACTTGGCCATCAATTCAAGTCATTTATGAACAAAAGTACTTGCTTAAAGTAGAAAAAGAAGAAATTGTGAAGACAAAGGAAGAACTAGGTGCTAAGCCTAAAGAAGCCCTACAAATAATCAAATTTCTCAACACCAAAAACAAACAAGAATTGGATGAGATAGGAATAACTGATAGAATTGAAAATATTCTTGAGGTCAGAAAGGTAATTTGAAAGAAACACTTGATGAAGTAGCTAGAAGAGAAGTGTCAGAACATGGATTTGGCCATAACTAGATTTATGGTAAAGTTTGAGATATTAAGGAAAAAAGGCTTACCAATAATTCTTGTTTTAAATGATAAACTAATGAAGTAAGAGGATTAAAACAAGAAGATCAAAGATTTTTCCAAAGAATAAGTAAACAAGGTAGATTGGCAAGGAGTACCTATAGGAAAAATGTTGCACAAAAGAATTGAATATTTGTTTCATTTGCAGCATGAAATAAAACATCTCTTTGTGGTTAAACCTACCTTTGTTAGATACACAGAGGCTGATGAGAATTATAGAAAAATTACCAAGATCAAGTTATCTGATGAAGAATTTTGGTAGAAGCTTATTGATTTACTGTAAAAGACAATTTACAGTGAAAGAGGAAGAAAAACAGATTTGTTGTTTTTACACAGTAAAAACAGAATTTAGAGCAGTAAAACAGTCCTCCAACAGATGGAAGAGTATAAGTGGTTAAAGTATATCATTAAAAGAGTATCAGATGAGAAGATAGAGTTTCGAAACAGATTAAAATATCTTTTGCTAGCATTGAAGACAACACAATAGCCAACTGCACCGAATTCAAACATCATTTCTATTTTATTTGGATAAGTAGGACAACTTGCTAGTTGTTAAGCAGTTGTCACTATATTTTTGTAAAAGATATTTTATTTTCCTTAGAAAATTCCTATGATTTTTCTAGGATATTTTGTAACACTTTTTGTATAAATACTTCACTCTTTGAAGTGTTATTGTGGAATAAATTGCTGAAGATTTCTATAGTTATATTTTCTGAACCTGAAGGGTTTTTGTACCAAGTTCAAGTTAGTAGGTTGGATCAAATTAATAAATCATCATATTTCAGGATTCATGTGTTGGCCCACTTAAGTGAAGTATTTTATCTTGTTATTTGTTAAATCTTCTTATGTTCTCATTCATTCATAATTGTGTTCTAAATTTAAATGTGAAATCATGAAGTGATATATCAAAATTTGTTAAAAACACTTTGTTATTTACTGTTTTTTATTTAAATGTTTTCTGTTGATATCCAGACCAGGGAATTATTAATTTCTCCCTGATCTCGATTGACCCCTACTTATTCATTCCTTATCCGGATCAAAGAACCCTTAATTTCTATATCAGGTCAAATCTAGATCCTAAACCTGCTGCTATAGTAGACAATCCAGATAGAATTGGAAAAAAGAATAAACAAGTAGAAAATTTGGGTAATAAAGTTTCCTTAGTTAGAGAAAATTCCCTTCCAAAAAAGTTAGTGAGTATGCAAGATCTTGAGTTTGACTTAAATTTTGAACATTCTTTATTCAGAAACAAATCAGAAAGTGACTTAAATATTGCTGTTATAGATCCTGATTTTATTTCATTTCTTGAAACAAAGCAAGAAATTGTTTCAGTAGATTTTGAATCAAAGATATTTGAGGTTTATGATAAACTTGATGAAATAAATTCTACTATTCTTAAGGAAATAGATGAAGCTCTTCTTCAACATTCAGTTGAATTAGCTGCCTTATCATCATATACACCTAAGCCCTATACTTATAAGTTAGATACCAACCTTTTAGAATCTGTAGGTTCATATTTTTTTACCACTACATCATCCATAATTTCCACCACACTTCATTATGAAAATCCATTTATCCCAAAACAACCATTCCAACCTAGAGTATTATTTCCATCTTCTACCACCTCAACTCCACTACTAGTTTATCTTCTGCATTTTGTAATGCATCATTCTCATTTCCATGCACTTCTTCATATATCCCAGTTTCATATTCTAGCATCCCAACTTCACCTTTTAGTTCTTCAACCACATTTTCTAGTACCTCATCTTACATTCCAATCTCATCAGCCACTTCTTTAATTGCATCAGCTAGTACTTCTAGTTATGCCCCAAGCACTTCCAACTTACATCCTAGCCAAGCTATAATTCAAGCCATGGATGCTAGGTATGCTCCCTTGGTCCTTCCAAGACAGTTACATGACATGCCTCACGATTACTAGATTAAAATACCTCAATTTGATGCAAATACTCATTACACTGCCCAATAGCATATTAATAAGATGACATATTATTTTGAGCTTCATGAAATAAATGATTCTGGTGTAAAAATGAGACTCTTTTCTCAAACATTAACTGGGGAGGTTAAAAAATGGTTTAAAGGTTTTAATACTGGTAGTACTTCTGACTTAGCAGTTTTTCATAGATTATTTTTGAATAAATGGGAAAAGAAGAAAAATCCACTTGAAATATTATCTAAATTTGATGCTATGAAAAGAGCTCCTAATGATACAATCCAAGATTATTGCACTCTCAAACCCACTCCAGAATCTATCCTACTCAAATTCCCTGATGGATTTGATACAGACATGACCTATCAATTAAGATATAGGAACGCTGATACTTTAGAGCGAATGCAAACTGATGTTGTTAGTGTAGAGGTAAATATATTGGCTAGAAAAGCTAGATTAAGGAATGAGAGGAGAGTAACAATAAGAGAAGAGGCATCTATTTCAGATGGAAAAATAGATCAATTAGCTAAAAATTTAGAAAGAATGATGGATAAGTTAGACAATATAGAAAGGAGGCCACAATGGGATAACCAACAACAAATCATAAATCCCAACTTTAGGAAAAATACAAACACAGGAAAATCTAAAGAATCGGCACATGACCAGAAAATAAGACCTCCTTTTCAGGAGAACTATGCTGAAAGTTCTCATCAAGATGAAAATTATGAAGACACCATAAATCTAATGGGTATAAATGGTGATAACACTATCTTTCTCACACAAGAAGACCAAGATTTATTTGAACTACAACAACTTCAATTAGATTCAGGTGAATCATTTGACTACAAACAAGGTTATGATTTTTCTATCAATGAGGTACATAATAAATATAACCTTAGAAGTAAGAAAAACACTGAGCCTTCTACTAAGAAATATGCACAAATACAAACTAAGAAAAAAGTAGAAGTTTCCACTACAAAAGTTCTGCAAATTCTCCCTAGGGAAAACAAGCAAAATTCTAATTTATCCTTGAAAATTTCCAGCCCCAAAATTTCACCCAGTCCCAAGATTGTTGATATAACAGATGAGGTTGTCCAAGCATCAACAGATTCACAAAAAACTGTTGCTGTTAAAACAATTAATTCTGCTAAAACAACAATTCTAGATTCCAAAACACCCACTGCTGATCCAAAATCAGCTAATCCAAAAGTTGCTACTGCTAAAATAACTTTTGAAAGTCCAAAATCTGCAAAAAAATTTACTTCTCAAACTTTCCCAGAAAAGAAATCTAAAAATAGTAAGATAGTAGAAACTCAAACAGAAAATGAAAAAATAATTGTAGAAAAACAAGACAAACAGACTCAAACTACAATTACTAAAGAAGAAATTATTTAGCTTTCAAAGTCACAACCTCCATTTAATATTCTAGCTGAAATTACAAAATTAAAAATACTAATTCCTTTTACAGAATTGGTAAAACATGATTTGTACAAAACAACTATCACTGAAACCTTAAAGATGAATGATGGAGAAGATTGAGTAAATCTAAATGATGATCAACCAGAGTTAATTTTTGGTCCTGATGTTAATGGAAAACACTAATATGGATATGTTCCACCATTTTACATTAGCTTAACTGTTCATGATCAAATATTACATAATGCTATGTTAGATTCCGGGGATTCACACAATTTAATGCTAAAAGCAATAATGGAAACCCTGAATTTAGATATCACTAGGCTTTACAAAGATCTCTTTTCATTTGATTCAATAAAAGTGAAATGTTTAGGTTTTATTAAAGATTTGTGTGTCACATTAGTTCAATATCCCAGTAAAAGCATACTCATGGACATTGTAGTAGTTGACATACCTCCCAAGTATGGAATGCTCTTATCTCGTTGATGGGGAGAAAAATTACAGGGATCTCTATAATTGGATATGTCATATGCAACCATATCAGTTTTTTGCCAACCAAAGAAACTCTATAGAGAAACATTAATGAAATACATGGTGAGTAGTGTAGAAAGACCAAAAAATTACCCAATTTACACTACACCTACTGACCTAGATTCATTCATCTTATGCAACTCTGAAACTGATAGTGAAATCAAAACTGAACTAAAAGATAAAAATAAAACACCAAACAATGAAAACATCTTTCATGAATCATTATGGCACCTAGATTTTGATGGATCAGTCAATAAACTAGGAGCAGGAGCAGGAGTTTGGATAACTAATATGGAAAACAATCATGCAGAAGGTCATGCTTTTAGATTGAATTTTAAATGTACCAATAACATGGCTGAATATGAAGCTCTCATTTTAGGACTGCAGATTATCAGAAATTTAGGATGTAAAAGAATATCAATTATGGGAGACTTGGAGTTGATCGTAAAACAGATAAATGGAGAATATTTTGTGTATAATCCAAGGTTAAGCCAATATAGAGAAACTGTGTTAGATTTGATCAAAGAACTATTAGAATGTAATTTTTCTGCAATACCAAGAAAACAGAACATACAGGCTCACTCCCTAGCAACTTTTGCTAGTACCTGTAATTTTCCATTTCAGCCAAATCATAGGTATACTGCAGAAGTTAAACACAAACCAATAATTCCAGATAACCTTAAATATTGCAAAATTTTCTCGCAAGATCAACAAATTTACCATTTTATGAACAATGAAGGTGAATTTCAGAATTGTAAAATAGACACAGAGTGTACAATAGATCAGAATTTAGATAGTGAAATTGATTTGAATAACATAGATGTAAATAATTTAAGTTTTGCTAAACCTACTAAATTTAGTCAAGTAGACAGATAATTTAGAGAAAGTAGATATTGATGTGATAGTTGATGATGAATATGATATTTTGAATCTTAAATTCATTTTTTTACCAAAAGGCTTAACTCCTTTAGAAGATTTATTTGACTCTAATGATCTTATAACAAAACCCAAAATGGAGCCACTTAGATCTGATATTGAGGAATTTAACATAGGTACAGAGTTAAAACCTAAGATGATTAAACTATCCAAAGCTTTACCTCAACAAGAAAAATAAAAATACATAGCTCTTTTTAAGGAATTTCAAGATTTTTTTGCCTAGTGTTATGAGGACCTAAAATTCTATGACACTAGCATAATACAACATAAAATCCCTATAAAAGAAGACCAAAAACCTTTTAAAAAAAGTTATGAAGGATCAATCCTGTTTTGATACCTTTAATTGAAAAAGAGGTAAAAATAATGTATGAGGCCCAAATAATTGCGCCAATCAGATATTCTGATTGGGTTTCTAATCTAGTTCCCACTAGGAAAAACACAGGAGAAATTCTATTATGTGTTGATTTTAGAAATTTAAATAAGATATCCTTAAAACACAATTACCCTTTACCAAATATGGATCACATTTTACAAAGGGTAGTTGGTTTTTCTAGGATTTCTCTTTTAGATGGATTTTTAGGGTATAACCAAATTTTAGTCCAACCAGAGGACCAAGCCAAAACTGCTTTTACTACTCCATGGGGTACTTTTATGTATGTAAAAATGTCTTTTGGGTTAATGAATGTAGGAGCCACTTTTCAAAGAGCTATGGATATATACTTTGCAAAAGAAATTCATGAATTCTTAGTGATTTATTTAGATGACATTACTGTATTTTCAAAGATTGATTATGAACATTTGGATCATCTCAGGAAAGTCTTTCTTAAATGCAGGAAAATTGGCATCTCCCTAAACCCCAAGAAAACTTTATTTGGACTAGAAGAAGGTAAGTTACTAGGACACAATATATCTAAAGAGGGAATTAGAATAGACCCTTCTAGAATAGAGGCCATTCTTAATATTAGTCCTCCTAGGAACATTAAAGAGTTATAATATTTTCTAGGTAAAATTAATTTCCTTAGAAGATTCATCTCAAATTTAGCTGAAATAATTAGAGAGCTTAATAATATGCTTCAAAAGGACTCAAAACTTAAATGGACTATTGAAGCCAATCAATCTTTTGAATCAATTAAACAAGCTTTAACAAAAACACCAGTCCTTATAAGTCCCGACTTTAAGAAAGATTTCATTATTTTTTCTTTTGCTTCAGAACATGCTATTGCTGCAGTTTTACTGCAAAAAAATGACTAGGGCTATGAGCAGTGTATAGCTTTCTTTAGCAAATCACTTAGAGATGTCACTTTGAAGTATAATATTATGGAGAAATAGGCCTTAGCTTTGGTAAATGCCATTAAAGACTTTAGAGTGTACATTCTTTATTCACACATCATTGCCTATGTTCCAAATGCAGTTGTAATGGACATTTTAAGGTAGAATGGGCCTGATGGTAAAAGATGAAAGTGGATTACCACAATTTTAGAATATGACATAGAAATAAAACCCACTAAATTTATAAAAGGTCAAGGTTTAGCCAAAATTATGGCTGAATCAAATTGTCATACTTTAGACATTAATTTGTAAATAATTGATCCAGTGATAGAATTCAATCTTCTAGTAAATTTTCAATCATAGGGAAGAAGGTACAGAGGCAGAAAAATAGTTGCTGGAATATAAATTTGAAGAAATTTTCTTGTGGAATTATGATCCTCGTCGAATACTTAGTAAGATGGGGGTAAAATTCAAATTAACCCCTTATATTCATGATAAAAGGCCTGAGATTGAATAGTTTTCTAATCAAACAGAATGGCTGTACAATACTTTGATGGAAATAGTTAAACAAGGTGATACTAGTCACACCTTGAAAACTATAAATCAAAAGGACATAACTACAAAAACGATCAGAGAATAGGGCACCTATACAGCTGAAACAACAATAGAGACCAGATTCAAGATCAGATATAATAAGAAACCCAAGCTAAATCCAGTGGACAAGGAAAAAGAAACAATTGAGATTTTAGAAGAAGAAAACACAGATGCTGCTACAGTTATTGTTAATGAGCAGGAAAATGATAATTCAAACATTCAGGTAATTGAAAAACAACAAATCATGGAGGCATCCTCATCACAATAGGTAGAGGATATAGACCTTGATATCAAAGAAAAATACAAACAGATCAAGGCCAAGAATGAAGAGATTAAGAACGGAATCTTTTCACAGTATCTAAAGCAGACTCCAGGAAATCAAAATAGGCTTCTCTCAGTTTTTTACTATACAAATAATAAATTGATAATTTCAATACTTCAACCTACAGTAAAAACACCTAAAAAAACAATAGATTATAAGAAAGTTGACTTTTAAGTACTAGCAGAAAGCATCCATCCTTTAGATCAAATTGAGTTTCATAAACAAAGCTCTGAAATGCTTTATTATACTATGACTACAAAGGAAAT
This sequence comes from Pinus albicaulis, assembly GCA_034641835.2. Classification (NCBI taxonomy): domain Eukaryota; kingdom Viridiplantae; phylum Streptophyta; class Pinopsida; order Pinales; family Pinaceae; genus Pinus; species Pinus albicaulis. The sequence continues at coordinate 956,198,114 of CM076577.1, read as the reverse complement.
GAGCGCCCATAAGCTTCATAATATCATAATCAATTTGAGAGATCATATTAGGATTGAAAAAACCTCTTCTTATGCTAAATACACTAGAATCAAGTCTTTTGAATAACTGGTGATTGAAGTAGGATATGACCCTGATAACATAAAAGCTGCATAAGAAATGATAAAGAAGAAAAATGATGACATAGCATCACTCAGAAATCAATTGAAGCTTCCTCCAGCAGAACATCCACAGACTAAAGAGATTCTGCAAGAGGCAAAATAGAAATATGAGATGATGAGTCTCATACTACAAATGACAACACATATTAAGAACATGGAGATAGAAATGGACAAGCTTTTCCAAGAGAAAGAAGCTGCTAAAACTCAAAGTATCCCTCCTACAGTAATCCCCATGGTAAATACTACAGTTCCTTCAACTTTAGCAGAAGAGTTAGCACCAAAAGTCCCATTGGCCATAGCTGTGCCAATGACTTCTTCCAATACTTATGCTACTAAATCATCTACATCAGCAGTGCAAAAAACAGATGAAGCCAGCAAGCTGATTAAAGCGATGGAAGAGATGTCTATACAGAGTAATGAGATCAATAGGGTGAAAGAACAAATCAAGAACTTGGAAGATGCCAAGAAATTAGCTCAAATCAATGCTAAAACAGAGGAACAGAAAGCCAAAAGGGGAAGTGAACAGTTGAAGAAAGTTGAAGCAGAGTTGACTTTAAAGGAACCAATGGCTTTCATACAAACTCAGCTATGGTCGAAGATCATTGAGTCAATCAATGACACTTGGCCATCAATTCAAGTCATTTATGAACAAAATTACTTGCTTAAATTAGCAAAAGAAGAAATTTCAAAGACAAAGGAAGAACTAGGTGTTAAGCCTGAAGAAGCCCTAGAAATAATCAAATTTCTCAACACCAAAAACAAACAAGAATTGGATGAGATAGGAATAACTGATAGAAATGAAACAATTCTTGAGGTGAGAAAGGTAATTTCAAAGAAAAACTTAATGAAGCAGCTAGAAGAGAAGTGTTAAAACATGGATTTGGCCATAACTAGATTTATGGTAAAGTTTGAGATATTAAGGAAAAAAGGATTGCCAAACATTCTTGTTTTAAATGATAAACTAATGAAGCAAGAGGATTACAACAAGAAGATCAAAGATTTTTCCAAAGAACAAATAAACAAGACATATTGGCAAGGAGTACTTACAGGCAAAGTGTTGTACAAAAGAATTAAAGATTTGTTTTATTTGCAGCATGAAATAAAACATCTCTTTGTGGTTAAACCAACATTTTTTAGATACAGAGAGGCTGATGAGAATTATACAAAACTTACCAAGATCAAGTTACCTGATGAATAATTTTGGCAGAATCTTATTGATTTACAGTAAAATATAAATTACAGTGAAAGAGGAAGAAAAATAGATTGTTGTTTTTACACAGTAAAAACAGAATTTACAATAGTAAAACATTCCTACAACAGATGAAAGAGTATCAGTGGTTAAAGTGTATCAGTAAAAGAGTATCAGGTGAGAATATAGAGTTTCAAAACATATTAAAAGATCTTTTTCCAACATTAAGTACAACACAATATCCAGCTGAACAACATTTCTATTTTATTTGGATAAGTAGGACAGCTTGCTAGTTGTTAAGAAGCTGTCACTATATTTTTGTAAAAGATATTTTATTTTCCTTAGAAAATTCCTATGAATTTTCTAGGATATTTTGTAACACTTTTTGTATAAATATTTCATTCTTTGAAGTATTATTGTGGAATAAATTGCTGAAGATTTCTATAGTTATAATTTCTGAACCTGAAGGGTTTTTGTACCAAGTTCAAGTCAACAGGATGGATCAAAGTAATAAAGCATCATATTTCAGGATTCATGTGTTGGGCCACTTAAGTGAAGTAATTTCTCCTATTATTTGTTAAATATTCTTATGTTCTCATTCATTCATAATTGTGTTCTAAATTTTAATGTGAAATCAGGAAGTGATATATCGGAATTTGTTAAAAGCACTCTGTGATTTACTGGTTTTCATTTAAATGTTTTATGCTGATATGTAGATTAGGGAATTCTTAATTACTCCCTAATCTTGATTGACCTCTACTTATTCATTCCTTATCTGGATCAAAGAACCCTTAATTTCTCTTTATCCCAATTAAAACCACTTCACAAATCAACCTTCAAAGATCTTGAGTGACTCTGCTATCTTGCCCTAAAAATATTTGACTTTAGACCTTGATCCTGATCTGTCTGCTTGCCACATTGATTTCGTTTTCCCCATGGAAAATCAAATCTATTACTATCCATCTCATTAAGTGATTTTTCCCACCAAACCAAACGAAATCTCAAAACAAATTTGCTCTATATAACTAGCCTAAAATCAAACATAAAAAAAAGTTAAATCTTATAGAGAGAGCCCTCACAGAGCCTTAGGAAGGCTAGGTCCTAAGGATTGAAAGTATATTTTTGGTTACCTCTAATGTTATTAAAACTATAAACTAAAAATCTCACAACTTTAGGAATTATTAGAGTGATAATAGATTCAACGAAGGCTTCTCTAAGAAATCCTTTCCCATTACTTCCTTACAACGGACGGGGTGAGTTTTTTAATGAAATAATGAATTTCAAGCCAGTTTTGAATGGGTAAAAGAACTGTTAACTATTGTCCCTATGTTGAAAGTGGCTAACCCAAGTAGAGAGTTTGAAGTCTACACTAACGCGTGTAAGGAAGGGGTGGGAGAAGTATTGACAAAAGATGGCAAGGTAATAGCGTATGAATCCACGAAGCTAAAGGTCCATGAGTAGCGATACTCTGCTTATGATTTGGAGTTTACTGCGGTAGTACATTCCCTTCAAATTTGGAGACATTACTTATTGGGGAAAATGTTTGTGTTAATAATTGATCATAGTAGCTTGACCAGGTACTTTAAAAAATTAGATTTGAATGTTTTCCAAGTAATATGGAATGGTTCCTATGTGAATTCAATTTTGACATTCAACATGTAAAGGGTAAAGAGAACCATGTAGCTGATGATTTAAGTAGGAAACTACATTGCATCTATAAAATTTACTTTAATCAAACATAATTTAAGTTTCAGGAGCAAATAATGGGGGTAGAAAAGAGAGACACTGAGTATCAATTCTTATGGCATCAAGAAAGAGAGGTAGAAAAACAAGGAAAGCAATCAGATTATAGGATTAATGATAAACAGTTTTTGGTATTTCAAGGGAAGATATGTATTCCAAACCAGATAAACTTGAGGGAGATGATTTTGGATTAATAACATCGGAGTTCCTATGTTGGACACCCAGGATATCAAAAGATGTTAACATCAATTAGAAAGGATTATTTCTAGCTTGGAATGTGTAAAAACATTGTTGAATACCTAAACAAATGCTTGGAATGTCAGCAATTCAAGGTGAAGCACCAACATCCAGCAAGATTGCTTCAGCCTAATCTTGTATTGGAATGGAAATGGGAAGTCATTTCACTTGATTTCATCACTGGTTTACTGAGAAGCAATAGACACAATGATTCAATTATGGTGGTGGTGGATAGGCTCAGAAAGGTAGCTAATTTCATACCCGTTTGATCAACTTACAAGACCGTACATATTTCTGACATTTTCATGAGGGAAATATTTAGATTGCACGACATTTTGAGAGTCGTCATCTCATATTGAGATGTAAATTTCCCATCAGCTTTTTGGAAGGCACTATACACTAATTTGGGAACACATATCCAGTTTAGTACAACTTATTATCCTCAAACCGATGGACAGACTGAAAGGGTGAATCAAATATTAGAAGATATGCTACACATGTATGTGATGCTATAACCCACAAAGTGGGAAGAATATTTTCATCTGGTCAAATTCGTCTACAATAACGAATACCAAGAATCCCTTAAGATGAGTCCTTTTGAAGCATTTTATGGAAGACAATGTTGGACCCCAATACATTGGAGCATACCAGAAACCAAACTGAAGCTTGGGCCGGACATGCAGGAGGAAATGGAGCGTGAGGCAAGAAAAATCAGATAGAATTTAAAAGAATCTCAAGACAGGAAAAAGATATATGCTGACCAAAAAATAAATTTTTGAGAATTTGAGGTGGGTGACCACATTTATGTAAGAATTAAAACCAAGAAGAGCACCTTAACATTGAATACCTATGCCAAATTGGCTCCAAGGTACTATGGACCATTCCAAATTTTGGAACGGATAGGATCGGTGGCTTATCGGCTGGCACTGCCTAGCCACATATTGGTAAACAACGTGTTTCATGTGTCAATACTGAAACGATACATACATGACCCCAAGCATGTTATACACTGGCAGAGCGTACATGTAAGTTATGTTTAAATTATGAATCCTAGGAAAAGATGGATCAAATTAATTATAATTTATGTTGCTTGCAAATAGAACCGGATGGTGAATTTCTGGTAGAACCTCATCGTATTTGCGACCAGAGATAAATAACGCTCCGGAGTCGAAAAATCTCCCAATTTAAAGTGAAATTGAACCACTTTAGTTCGAAGGAGGCTACTTGGGAGGATTAAAACTCTATACGAGAAGCATATCCTAAAATGTTTTCTGGAATGAAGTAAACATCGAGGAGGGTGTTTTCCTCTAGTGGGGGAAGATGTAACACTCCATTTTATTTTAATGTTATGTCTAAAAGACTTTTATAAATACATTTGAATTTTTTAGTGAAAAGAGCTTAACGAATATGGTTATTCGTTAGTAAAATCTTGAATTCTATTTCATGAATAAAATTACATTGAGTAATTGATTAATTGACTGGTAAAATAATTCCAAGATTCCAGAGAAAAAAGGAAGAGGTGGTTTTTATTATAGCTACCTTCCCCAAGAGGATAAAAGGGAAATCCTGAGAAGGGGAAGGGGTTCTCTTCGTGAATGAAGAAAAAGGTTAAAAACAGATGGTTGCAAAGAGACGAGTTGTCTAGAGCTAGTTTAATACGAGTGGAGCTCTGTAACTCAAAAGGAGTGTAGGCTAGAAAGAGGTCTCGAGGCCTAAATTCTTACCAATAACTGCTACCTTAGACTCTGGTGCGGAGCACAAGGGGAGCATAGGACATGATCGTCTCTCTCATGGTTGGGCAGTGCCATCAGTTAGACAAGAATACAAAGATAAGTATATAATTTTTGTGGTTAATTTATAGGAGATGATAACAAAATGGTATTCAAATTCAGTGTTATGGTATTATATATTAACTTTGTTAGCTAGAAATAATGTCGTTATCTATTTATTTCGAAAATATGAATTAAATCTGAAAATAAATAAAGTAGCTAGGAAATGTTATGATTGGGCTAAATAGAAAATACAAAATAATTATTCTTTTTTTTAAACACTGTAAACCATAACAACTCTAAATTTTGTGTAGATGGAAAGCATACAAGGTGTAAGCAGTGGGGAAATATCAACAAATAAACATTGCTAAATCTAGCATAGTAAATCATTCATACATCATCGAATTTCCATATATTATTGAACATATGCATTGAATAAATGAATACCATAAATTACACAGGAAGAGTATCGAGAACAAAACAAGAAAAAAAATATAATTCCACGCATGTTGTAGTTTGTATAACTACTTTACATTCTTATTATTTTGTGTAAATATTTAATAAGGCTCAGAGGTTTAGAAGTTTAGGTCTATGCTAAACAGAGCAAGGATCATGGTCCTCTATGCACTGAATCCTCAAGTACATAATAAACCACCTTTAGTAATGAAATAAATAATTAATGATGTTTTAATAAATATCAACTTGAGAAAACACTTCAATCTAGAAGTTGAGATCAAATAACTCTTAAAATTTAGTAACTGTCACAATATGATATAAATTAAAATGTAAAACTCAGTTCTAAACATTCCTTATAACAATTGCATTGTGGATATTACTAGAAAAGTATATATATACCAATAGACATTAACAGTTCAGCTACAATAATATATGTGAAATAATTCGATCAAAATATGTAGGGTTCGCAAGAAGTGTTTAGGGGGTTAACCATTTCAAAATAATTCATATAGAAAGAAAATAGTCATAATTTACACAGTAACCCTCATAATTTCGTGTGGACGGTTGTGAAGAGGAATTAAAAGCCAAACTTAGATCTCACAGAAATCTAATCTATGCCAAAACCCTTCATGAATGAAGAGGAACCTGAAGCTCTTTCATGCAAGAGACTTAGGGCTAGTTGTTGGAACCTGTACAAGCAGAGGGATTCTACCCTCAGTTATCCCTTAGGAAAAACTTAAAATTAAAATGAGTGTTGAAGATTGGATTCGGGTTACCTGTAATGGCCATTAGTGAAGACTCATTGCAGAGCTCGGGAGGACGCCCCATTCTACTGAGACCCCAACATTCCACAGTAACTTGTAAACAATTAAACAAGAAACTGTGAATAAATTTAGAAAAAAAGAAGAACAGTTAAACCCTTATAAGACTCATTGCTATTATAGGGATTAAAAAGAGGAACCACACCATACCTGAAGCCTTTTTTCTCAACATGTTGGGAAGGTTGCACCCTAAAACTTGTTCGAAGGAAGGGAGAACGAAGTGTTGGCTAGACAAGGAACCCTCAGCCACATCGGGGTCACCATTATGGAGAGGGTTTAACCATAAGAATAGAGGATTAAAATAGGTTTCCCTCACAGATGCAATTATTTGAGGAATCACCTATAAGCTGAGAAAATAAAATCGAACAACAAAGGCCATGAACCAATACTTTCTTGTACCGGAGTGAAGTTTGAGAGAAATGGAAAGAAGACCATAACTAAAGTAGATGTTTCAAGAGTAAATGTATTCATGCTGGAAATGCAAACCATAATTCTGAAGCCAACAACATTTACCTGAGATTAAGCAGAACCACAAGTAAAATTCGTGCTCACCGCTGGGAGAAGAGGATTGTAGTTGTCAAAGTAAGGACGTTGGAGGGCGAAAACAAATTGCAGAGTGGAGCCGCAACATAGCAGAGAGCGAATGAACTCGGTGTTCGGAGTTTTGGTTGGGTAGTTACCCTAAAGCCACCTGCCTAAACCTCCACTGTCAGATCTAGGGTTAGCATATTGACAGATAGCATACCTATAGAAAATCATTAGTGCATGATAGCTGCCAAGAAACTAGCTGGGTCAGACCCTCTTTATAAAAGATCTCATAGATAATCAAATTAATCATAGAACTGAAAATTTGGAAGGTGCGTGTGCACGCGTGAATAATCCAACAAAGCTATAGAGTAGCAATGTATCGTAAATCATTATTATGAATTATGTAATGTTGATTACAATAGCAAGGTAAGAAATAATTATCATATGAATTTCTATGTACCATTCACATAATGGAATAGATGTCATAAATGTAAGTATTAAACATGATAATATAGTTGACATATGTAAAATAGTAAATGGGCTAATCTTCTTGAGTGTAGTAATAATTTTTATTTATTTATTTATGATAAGTAATTGATGGTAAGTATTTGATAGTGGTGAAAAAACCTTATGGTGGGTTGTTGTGCACTGTGAGGAGCAGACATGCGAAAGGGTTGATGCGGTCCATACAGGGTGTGATTCGCCTGTGACTTTGATGGCACATGTGAAACATGGAGGATCACAGACAACTTGACACACAAAAAAATATGAATCAATGCATTTTTTTTATTCAAAATTAATAATATTAATTATTATTACTAACCATTAATTTATAAATTTTATAATTTTCAAATAAGAATAATTATTAACATGTATAATTTGAGTGGGTTTAATGATTAAGAACAATTATTTCTTTAAAAAATATCATAGATTTAAAATAGAGAAAAAAATAAAAACTATCTCATACACCATATACTTTTTAAACCATACATAAATTCCATTAAAGTTGTTAGATTTAAAACTTTTGTGATCCATAGTTTAGACATATGTCTTTCATATTAATCACATCATAATAATTTAGTCGACATTTCAAACCAACTCATGTGGTGCATCCTCAATTAAAATTATCACTTCCTTTAAATACAGAGAAATAAAATATAACTAAAATTAAAAATTAAAATAAAAAATAGAGCTTTGCACATAGTGTGGACAAAAAGAGGGCCGAAAAGAAGGTGAATATCGGAGAGTAAATCACCATAGAAATCGAGAGGACGTGGCCTATTTGGATGTCACTTTAAAGAAGCCAAACGCCATTTTAATTGAACTTGGGCGAAAGTTGAAAATGGTCCCATGCGTATTGCAACGGTTTGACCGCTTGCTTTTTCAATGTATTAGAGTATAATAATATATTTGGTTTTTATTTTATGGATAATTATGTTTATTTTGGAATAGGATTTTAAATTTTTTATTTAATTATCAATAAATATTAAGTGAACAGTAAAAATTAATGTTAGAATAGTTTTAATATAATACACAAATAAAAAAATTGAGATTTATTTTTAAAATATTTATATATTTTTATATTTTTTATTAAATTTATTAATTATAAAATATTATCAATCATATACATATAAAATCTGGTATCTAAGTTAACTCTCACATAAAAATATATGAACAATATATAATCAATATATATTTGACCCTCAAATTATTGATTTGTGAATAATATATAATTTGAAAGGTATGTATAAAATGTATGTATGAATTCACTTAAAAATTATCAATTCTTTTACCTACTAAAAAAAAGCAAATAATACTTTGTACACAGTTAGAAAAAAGAAAAAAAAAAGGTGGTTATTCGAGAGTAAATAACCATAGATATCGAGAGGACATGCCTTATTTGGCTCACTCTAAAGAAACTAAATGCCATTTAATTTAGACTAGAAAATGTTGACGCGTGGGTGCCATAATTTTGTGGGTATTGTGACTGTTCTTAATGGATTAGGGTGCATTGTTTATATTCGTATCATGTTCATGAAATATGTTAAACTAGCAATTGCACCATATGTTGCAAAGGAAACGGCGTAAGGTTGTGGTATAGGAAAGAATAACATATAAGAAAGAAGAGGTAGTAGGAACATTCTTGGCTAAAACTGATTCTCCAGAATAAGGGGTGGAGAATTATGTTTACTGGACCTCAAGTCAATGGTATAGAAAAGAATAGCATATAAGAAATAAGAGGTAGTAGGAACTTTCTTGGCTCCAACTGATCCTCCAGAATAAGGGGTGGAGAATTATGTTTACTGGACCTCAAGTCAAAATATCCATATTGGGTAATTGATGTGGAACAACTTCTTTGTTATTAATTGCATGTAAGATGTGTTTTTTCATGGTGGATGAGACATTTTGGCCAAAGTACGCAAGACCTCTATATGACAAAATCTGCATGTTTATTTATTTTTATACATTAAAGATGCACTTGGCTTTTATGACCAAGTTGGGTTGACTTCACCCTTGCACGAAATTTTTTCCTTCTATAACATTCTCAATGTTGAATTCCTCTGATACTACTCCTAGAACTCTAACTCTGCTCTACAACTAGAATTATTTAATGGAACAAAAACTTATCACTATGACATGTTGTACTTCATAAGAGACTACTAAGAAGTTTAAGTATGGTAAATCCACCTTCATTTGAACATAGAGCATAGAGTTATCTTAATCGTCAATTTTATGGATAAGAGACTTTTGGGCCATTTTTAACCATTGAGGATGATTAATTAATCTCAGTTCAGATAGTTTATATTAATAAATGATCTACAATCATATTTCCATAATACCTCTTTGAACGACCAATATTCCACTTGTTTGGAACTTTTCACCTTAGTCAGAATAACAAACATCATGAATACTCAAAAGTAAAAAGAAAAAAACAGCTCATAATCAGGGAATCTAGAGACTTCTTTAAGGATCATAATTCAATCCTTTAGTGCATTTTAAAGATCATTTATTTTCCCATCAAATAAAAAGCAACAATAAAATTTTGTACTCACAAGAATGGGAACAAATTTTAAAAGTAATAACTCCCTTCCCTAGTGATAGTACATTTTTTTTTTTAAATTAAATTATTTTCCCGTTCTTTTAAATAATAGATTCCTCCCCAAGTGACCCTTTAGAGATACCTTTTTTTTCAACTAGTTGCAATAGGTAAGTGTCTTTTTTCTAGTATTTTTTGGGTCCTCCTTGCAATTTGAATGTTTCTCTTCCTATAAATTTATCTCGGGTTATAATTATAGCTTTCTCTTGTTTATGAATAGATTCTCTATATCTCTATTTTCTGTCTCTTTTTTAGTGCTTGCTTGAATCAGTGAGATAATGTAGCTCATCTAGATTCCAAAATCCTTGAGTATCTAATTTTCTAAAGAGTCCTCTTTTGTTTTTAATTCTACTATTTGGTTCTCCATAGCCCTATCAATGTAGCTTCCTTCTAAATAATCATACATTCTTGATAAGTAAGGATTGTCCTACTTTTCTTCTTCCATATACTTCAGATCTAAATGAATGGAACATGAATGAGTGAGATAATTTAGCTCAACTAGATTCCAAAATCCTTGAGTAACCAATTTTCTGAAGAGTCCTCTTCTATTTTTAATTATGCTATTTGGTTCTCCATAGCCCTGTCAATGTAGTTTCCTTCTAAAGAATCATACATTCTTGATAAGTAAGGATTGTCTTGCTTTTCTTCTTCCATATACTTCAGATCTAAATGAATGGAACATGAGATAAGCTTCGTGACGTTTTCCAAATTCCAAGATTTTTCATTGCACTTCTCATGTGTATCAGGGGGAAAATGGATTACATATATTCAATGTTATGCCTTTTTAGGGCTTTTTGTAAGGTTGGAAGCTTCTCTTCACCATGTCTCCTATCTTCTATATCCTTGGCTTCTCTTCACCATGTCTCCTATCTTCTATATCCTTGACTTTGATACAAACAATTGTTACCCACCCCTTTAAAGGTAAATTTAGTGTTATTTAAGAAATGAGAATTATGAACATTCATCATTATTTCTCAAGATAAATCATGTCCTCTGAAATAATTTGGAAATTTAAAAAAGATCGCATTCATATTTGAAAACAACTCCCTTAGCTACCACTCTGTCCATGTGTGAGGCATTGGATCAAATGTATGTTAGAGGAATGAAAAGTTTTAGGCCATTGGATCCAGAAGTAAATAGTTATATATATATATATATATATATATATTATAATGTTAGTTTTTTTTAAAAATAAGTTAGATTGAATTTAGGTTTTGGTGACTTTTAAGTTAAAATGTTGTTATTAAAAATTTGTTATATTTTTATATGTTAATGTAAATAGTTTTATATATGTTTTTTATGGTATTTGTTTTCTTCTTTTTAACAAGTTAAATTGAATTAAGATAATAAAATAAAATAACAATAAACTATAAAAACAACGTATGATATTGACCGATGGTATTAATGTGGAATATAATTTATTTAAAGGGGGAAATTAAGATGGCCTAGATTAATATTAACTCCGGAGTATTTGTGTTTTTTTAATAAGTTAAATTCAATTTAGGTAATAAAATAAAATAACAATAAACTGTAAAAACAACCCATGGTATTGACACATGGTATTCATGTGGAATATACTTTATTTAAAGGGGGAAATTAAGATGGCCTAGATCAATCTTAACTCTGGATCTACCAAGAGCCAAGAGGGATCAAATGTCTTGATATGAAAACCTCTTTTAGAGTGAAAATATCTAAACTAGCTATTTATTAAAATTATTTTTAATTGTTTATAACCATTATTCTTTTAAAATTTTACTTAATAAAATGTATCTAAATTTTCATACATCTAAATATACATAGTTTTTCTTATTCTATATTATTTTTGTTACAACTATTTTATTATTCCAAAATTACATGGTTTTTTTGTTATATATTATTTATGTTACAACTGCTTTATTATTCATGGGTAGTATTTCTTAATATATAAAAAAATGAAATTAATAAAGATGAATGTTCATAACTCTCATTTCTTAATTGACAGTAAATTCACCTTTAATTAATTAATTGTAATAGTTTGTAACTACATACATACTCTTCCAAAAAAAAATTGTTAATGAATATCAAATTTTTTCTCTTAAAAAAAAATTATATACATATCTTTAATTACCTAATTGTGGCTAAAAAACTTTGTAACATACACCTGTTAACTTCACATGGAAATGTAAGGAGATAAAATTTTTTATAGAAGTTACTCATGGGTAACTAACCATTCACCATTAAATATTCCTTACTCATCATTACATAGAATGTTTACCAGTTCCTAGTGTAACTTTTAGAATAAGAATAGTAACCTCCTTAACCATTAACGACCTCCATTATAGTACATTAACATAATACTGTATGATGTAACCTTCCAATCATTTCATTGCTCTTATAGTCATCACATACTTGCCATTATGAACATCATAACAAGAAATGAATCAACATCATCAACTTGACACAATAATCAATCACATCATTGAACACCAATATACCCTGGAAACCTCGTAGGGTGAAAATTAGCAAACGTTTAATTTTATTATTAAACTCTCGTGAGGGTGATCAGTCCTCACTCAATGGCTTATAAGGGAGACCATCCCTTAACCATCGTTTATAAATCTTACAAGGAAATATACAAATATCTAGCTTAAAGCCATTACAATAAATATGGTACCATTTACCCTTTGGTCTTCATATCTTCATATCTTGATGGCATGGATGTATCTACAATGGTCCATCGTACACTAGATCATCTGGTAGTTCGTTCTCATCTGCATGGTTCAACCACCAGGTTAAGCATAATATTTCCTTTATACATATCACCATCATACCCCGCTAATGTTACCTTCAACATACATTGATGTCAAGATTCATAAAGTATAATAAATCATTTCACATATATATACTATAGTAGTTTCTCCATCTACTCATGTATATTCATGACATGCAAGTAAAGTACCTTGAAATTCTCCCTTTAACAACACATACCTCATATGTGCTAGTTATAAGTCATCACATTAACTAATGTTTCCGCCGCATAAGCACTCATTCCTGCAAGATAATAGCTACATCTCGCTAGCATATATTTAAAATAAACTAATACATAGTTATGATGCCCGTGCATGCAATTTACATAATTTAATCAAAATAGCTAACCCTTGAGCTATTACTTTTAGTACATGGAATGCAAGCTAACATAACACATGTTGCTCCCATGCATGCAAATGCATATCGATTCCAAAAGAGTCTTCACCAGTCTTCCCAAAGAAACTCTCAACACAAGTGAGCATGTAAACATATGTTTTTATTTTCTATAAAACTATGCAATTAAGCATATAAATACATGTCTTCTTTTCAAATATTATACTAACAAGCATTTCCAATGTAGTTTAACACAACACGCTATATTTCCCACCTACTAACATGTATATTCTTTCCATTGAAAGTTATTACTTATGTTGCATGCCTATGCATGATCTTCTTCCAAAAGAAATTAACATCATAATCATGATAAAAAGTAATCACTTAGTTTGTTCATCTAAAATATAACTGAGTAGTTCCTCTATTCGTGGATTTATTAAATAACCATTATTTACTAACAACATGGTAATTTATTCATGGAATTATGAATTAACTAATATTTACAAACACCATGGTAAACCACCCATGGATTTATTAATTCATTAATCTCTACCACTATCATGGTAAAATATTCATGGATTTATGAAACTATCCATGGATTTATTAATTCATTACTATTTACAACATTTTTAATGAATATAAATCTGAGAAAACTTCTCTTTTCTTCTTCATCGCACATGAAGATATTTCAGGAGTTACCCTCTTTGATCTATTCAAGAAAATACCTTGAATTTGTTCTCATTTCCTAAACTAAATGAGTACAAAATCCCTTTTAAAATAAAGATCATGCATCTTCTATTTTCTTGCTTATACCATATTACGTAAATATTTATATTAAAGAGCTACCTTCTTTAATACTTTCAAGAAAACCTCTTTTAAAATATAGAGCATGCATATTATATCTTCTTGTTATAAAATATTATATAAATATTGATATTAAAGAGTTACCCTCTTTGAGTCTATTCAAGAAAATCTCTTTTAAAATATAAAACATACATATTCTATTTTCTTGCTTATACAATATTATATAAATATTGACATTAAAGAGTTACCCTCTTTGAATCTATTCAAGAAAATTTCTTTTAAAATATAAAACATGCATATTCTATTTTCTTGCTTATACCATGAATTTAACATGCATCTCTTTCAATACCATAATAATTATTTATATGCAACTATTGTTTCAAGAAAAGAACGATAAGAATACTTATCTCTTAAAAACACATTGGTCAAACCAGAATTTAGAGATGCATTGTCTTATTTTCACGGTATCCTTACTCTACTCCATACGCCACTGAACTATAGGTAAGTATATAATGAACCATAGGTTCAAGGCAAGAACTACCTCTCTCTTTCAAGGTAACTTGGCATGAACTCCATGTGAGTCTGCAATAAGCAGTGATAGGCTTTGAAAGGTTGGCGATGGGAACATTATCGACCACTCTTTCTGATGGACAGATTGATTGCGTCCAGGGTACTATCTACCCTTATTACTCTCACATTGTATATCCTCATCTCACTGATGTATTATGACAAACATATCTCGAACACTTCAATCGATATCCCACCCATCTCATTCAAGAAATTCTCTGAACATTTTGTGAGCAACCAAAACACCAGAGTGAACAACTCATTCACGCTTTTCCACAGATAGTTTAATGGATTTCATAGTTATCACATGAGCTTCTTCCACTACATCACCCTCAAAAGGCAGCGAGGGTTAAAACCCCATTCAAACATACCTTCCATTACCCACCAGGGAACAACATTCCCAACCTTTGCGATATGTTTCCATCAGTGTAATTAACATAAAAAACCAGAATTGTGTTGCAACCTTCTCCCTGTCATGAAAAAAGGATGTCATACCATCCATTTTCCATCAAGACACCACACATATTATTTTTCAAACGATTCGAGAATTCTCTTTTCAACCGTTTCTTGATAATAACAGTTAAAAATAGAGCAACTTAATTATTAGTTAAGTGGTTATTTTTAGTGATGTTACAAACTTACATGTTTTTTACTTTATAATCATAAACTAATTTCACATTATATGATGTTAAACTTACTCAATTTTTTATTCTGAAATTTTAAAAAAAGTTTTTCATTACATAATTTTATCTTTTAATTTTTTTTTATTTTTCAATTCCAAACAAAACTTAGAAAAGAAAAAACCCACTTAGTACTTATTATAGATTATAGTTTTTAAAAATTGACACTGTGTGATTAACAATAGAGTAAGTTGAGACAACCCTAAAGGGTTTTTTGTACATGTTTTATCATAACATTTCCCTCCATCCAATATATATTGGAGAGTATTTTGAAGAGGGAGTCTATTCTAGTTTATAACTTGATCCACAATCAAAGAAAATGGCTAGGGATTTTACAAGTTATTAGTTTGTAACCTGATCCATAATCAAAGGAAATTTAGATTGAATTTAGGTTTTGGTGACTTTTAAGTTAAAATGTTGTTATTAAAAATTTGTTATATTTTTATATGTAAATGTAAATAGTTTTATATATGTTTTTTTTATAGTATTTGTTTTTTTTCTTTTTAATAAGTTGTTTTGAATTTAGGTAATAAAATAAAATAACAATAAACTATAGAAACAACTCATGGTATTGACTCATGGTATTCATGTGGAATATAGTTTATTTAAATGGGGAAATTAAGATGGCTTAGATCAATCTTAATTCTAGGGTATTTGTTTTTTCTTTTTAATAAGTTAAATTGAATTTAGGTAATAAAATAAAATAACAATAAACTATAAAAATAGCTCATGGTATTGACCCATGGTATTCATGTGGAATATAATCTATTTAAAGGGGGAAATTAAGATGCCCTAGATCAATATTAACTCTGGATCTACCAAGAGCCAAGAGGGATCAAATGTCTTGATATGCAAACCTCTTTTAGAGTGAAAGTATCTAAACTAGCTATTTAATAAAATTATTTTTAATTGTTTCTAACCATTATTCTTTTAAAATTTTAATTAGTAAAATGTATCTAAATTTTCATTCCTCTAAATATACATAGTTTTTCTTGTTCTATATTATTTTTATTACAACTATTTTATTTTTCCAAAAATACATGGTCTTTTTTGTTATATATTATTTATGTTACAACTGCTTTATTATTCATGGGTAGTATTTCTTAATACATAAAAAATGAAATTAATAAAGATGAATGTTTATAATTCTCATTTCTTAATTAACACTAAATGTACCTTTAATTAATTAATTGTAATAGTTTGTAACTACATACATACTTTTTCAAATTTGTTTTGTTAATGAATACTGTTCTGTTAAAGAAAAAACTATATACATATCTTTAATTATCTAATTGTGGCTAAAAAACTTACATGCTTTTTACTTTATAATCATAAACTAATTTCACATTATATGACGCCAAACTTACTCAACTTTTTATTTTAAACAAATTTTTTCACTACATAATTTTATCTTTTATAAGTTTTTTATTTTTCAATTCCAAAGAAAACATACAAAAGAAAAAACCAAGTGAGTCCTTACTCTATATTATAGTTTTAAAAAATTGACACTATGTGATTAACAATAGAGTAAGTTGAGACAACTCTAAAGGGTTTTTTGTACATGTTTTATCATAACATTTCCCTCCATCCAATATATATTGTAGAGTCTTCTGAAGAGGGAGTCTATTCTAGCTTATAACCTGATCCACAATAAAAGAAAATGACTAGGGATTTCACAAGTTATTAGTTTGTAACCCGGTCCACAATCAAAGGAAATGGCTAGGGATGTCACAAGTTATCATTCACATAGTGATTTATTGAAGTTCTTAGCTAAAATGGATCCTATTAGATGCATGCTGGCCAGAGACACTTAAAAATTCAAAATAGATATTGAAGTTCTAAGTTGAAATGGATCATATTAGATACATGGTGGTGAGAGACACTAAAAAAATTAAAATAGATGTTTGTTATGACATCCATATTTTCTACAAGCCATCCAAATTTCCCACATTATATGATGTTAAACTTACTCAACATTTTTTTGTGAAACTTTAAACAAAATTTTTCACTACATAATTTTATCTTTTGTAATTTTTTTATTTTTCAATTCCAAACAAAACTTACAAAAGAAAAAACCCACTCAGTCCTTACTGCAGATTAACAAGATTGACACTATGTGATTAACAATAGAGTAAGTTGAGACAACCCTAAAGGGTTTTTTGTACATGATTATCATAACATTTACCTCAATCCAATATATATTGTAGAGTATTCTAAAGAGAGAGTGTATTCTAGTTTATAACCTGATCCACAATCAAAGAAAATGGTTAGGGATTTTACAAGTTATTAGTTTGTAACCTGATCCAAAATTAAAAAAATGGCTAGGGATGTCACAATTTATCATTCAAACAATGACTTATTGAAGTTCCTAGCTGAAATGAATCCTATTAGATGCATGGTGGCCAGAGACACTAAAAAATTCAAAATAGATATTGAATTTCTCATTTGAAATGGATCATATTAAATGCATGGTGGCCAGAGACACTAAAAAAATTTAAAATAGATATCTATTATGACATCCATATTGTCTACAAAACATCCAAATTTCCCATCTTATACAAAAATTTCTAACAATAACCACTCAATTTACTCTCCAATTTTTGAAACCCCCACCCATGTTAGGGAGATCACAGTGTAAAATCAAATGTTCCTCTGATCTTTTTAAAGGGTTCATAAACAAAACAGACAATGAGAAAGTCAATATTGTGGTATAATAACTGATTTTTAATTCATTGTGACAAAAAAACATCAAATTAGCTCACAAAATATATCTAATGCTATAAGGAGCTAGAGAGGTATTCATGGCCAGCCTGGAAAACCAAGCATGAAGATGCTTCTAATTATCAATGAAGTAGTCTTCAAAAGTATATAAATTGAGCATCAAATTATTATGTAACAATTGTGCCAAGAAGTTTTTAAATTATTGCTCTTTAGCTATATCTTATCATTTTAGTATGATTTCAATCAAGAAGAGGTTTAAGAGTTTAAGAACTATATGTTAGATATGAGCACGCGATTCTATTAAAATTTATGAAACAAATTCATTTTTTACAACTTGTATGTGTAAATATGTGATTTTGGAAGTGATGGTGGCTTCTTTAGACACTTGATTAGTATTGTGGAAGAAATTTGATTATATCATTAAGGACTGTGAGTAGTTCATGTAGCAATTGCATTGCTTATAACATATTTTCATATCCTTTGTATAAGCTATTTTATATACAGTTCTAACACATTTACCCGAGACGTTAGCTATATGGTGAGTAGTTGATGTAGCAGTTGCATTACTTATAACAGATTTTTATATCCTCTGTATAAGCTATTGTATCTACACATTTACCCCAGTTGTTACCTATATGGTCACTGAGTGATGATGTATTCTTTAGACACGTTATTGGTATTGTGGAAGAACTTGGAGTATATCATTAAGGATTGTGAGTAATTCATGTATCAGTTGCATTGTTTGTGAAATATTTTTATATCATTTGGATAAGTTGTTGTATATACAATTATACTATGATAAGGATACACATTCCACCAAGTGTTACCATATTGTGATTGTTGTCCAATTATTGATCTTTAGGGAAATATAATTAAATGATTGATGGTTTTGGAACATCAGAGTTACTATGATGACCTTTTATCTTAGGATGACTCCTTAGTGTTGAGATTCAATTTGCATGAAGAATATGCATACATCGCTTCACAGGAAAACCCTTTTTCCTATTGATAGTATGTGCTAGTTGTATGAATGGACTATTTATATTGTCCTCACTGTCATAATATTCAGCACAGTTATTTATTTTGATAAGTATATATACAAGTTATACATATTATGTAGTAAGAAATGTTCTTTAATAATTACAGTCACTGAAAGGGGAAATGATCTCAATACACCCCTCTAGATATACAATGTTTCATGGTATTCTTCTCATTTGGTGACAGATGGAAATTCCAATACCAAAACTCTTTCACAGTGTTGCTCACATTATACGAAAGTATATCTTGATAAGGTTTCCTACATATATTAGCCCAACATGCAAGTTCATCATTCTCATGTTATTGAATCCTAATTTTTTAATGCCTCCATAAACTTTTCTTAATGTTTTGTAGATTTTTTTTTTCATTGACATCACAATGTTGCTCACATTATACTGAAGTATATATATGTGAAAATATTATGTTGGTTTACATATATGTTTTCACCCACAATTTCCTATTTCAATATCTATAACAAAATTTTCTAGTTGATAATTCTTATAATCAATATCTTTGAAACCTCCATGACCTGCTTCCATGGACGCAAAATTTTCCTTTCATTCCTTCACAATGGCTCCTAAGCTGCAACAAATTATTTCATTATGTTGGTTTACATATATGTTTTTACCCACAATTGCCTATTTCAATATCTATAACAAATTTTTTTGGTTGATAACTCTTATAATCAATATCTTTGAAACCTCGACAACCTGCTTCCATGTAAGAAAAATTTGCCGACCTGCTTCCATGTAAGCAAAATTTTCTTTTTATTCCTTCACAGTGGCTCCTTCTTGGCAACAACTTATTTCTTCTACGATACTCTTTCCTATGTTATTTCCTTAGGACATTTCTTTTGCAACATATGGTGCAATTGCTAGTTCAAAAAAATTCATTATTAATTTAATTTTTTATATATTAAGAAATAATACTCATGAATTATAAAACATTTGTAACATAAATAAATAAATAAATAACATGTATTTTGGGATTTATACAACTATGCATATTTGGATGTATGAAAATTTAGATACATTTTATTAAGTAAAATTTTAAAATATTAATGCTTATAAACATTTAAAAATAATTTTATTAAATAATTAGTTTAGATCCAGAGTTAAGATTGATTTAGTCCATCTTAGTTCTCCCTATAAAGAAACTACATTCCACATGAATACCATGGGTTGTATTTATAGTTTATCATTATTTTATTTTATTACTTTTATTTTTTATTGTATTTTGACCTAGTTAAAATATTCATTACATTATGTCATTTGGATGTTTCAAAATTTAGATACATATTATATTTTGACCTAGTTATAATGTTCATTACATTATGTCATTTGGATGTATGAAAATTTAGATACATTTTATTAAATAAATTTTTAAAAGAATAATGGTTATAAACATTTAAAAATAATTTTACTAAATAATTAGTTTAGATCAAGAGTTAAGATTTACTTAGGCCATCTTAGTTCCCCTCTATAAAGAAACTAAATTCCACATGAATACCATGGGTCAATACCATCGACTGTATTTATCGTTTATCATTATTTTATTTTATTATTTTTATTTTTTATTGTATTTTGACCTAGTTAAAATGTTCATTACATTATGTCAATATTTTTTTTTAATTTACTTTTATTTTTAATTTTGTGTAATTTGACATCGTCAAAATGTTAAACATGACATTAAAAGCTTTCTATCATACTTTGTTGGAGAGCATAGTAGCACAAAAATGTAATATTTAAATATATAAATAGTTATTTTCCTTTTTTATATTGTTTTTAATTCATGTAATATAAATTAATTGGTTTGTGAGGAATTTAATTTTATGATATAAATTTTACTATAATTCCACATGAATACCATGGATCATTACCATGGGCTGTATTTATAGTTTATGCTTATGTACCCAAAAATTTAATGTTTATGCATTTTACAATTTTTTTTAATTCATTAAACTAATTTTTGTTAAATCTAGTTTTATTAAGTTATTAATTTAAATTTTATTAAAAAAATTGAGGTTAAATCTAACAAATTTTTAATAACAACATTTTAACTTAAATGTCACCAAAACCTAAATTAAAGCTAACTTATTAAAAAGAAAAAAACTAACATTATAAAAAACACATATAAAAATATTACTTGATCTAATGGCCTAAAACATTTCAATCATCTAACATTTGATCCAATGGCTCAAACATGGACACAATTCAATCATCTAACATTTGATCCAATGGCTCAAACATGGACACAATGGCTGCTAGGGGAGTTGTTTTCAAATAGTAATGCCTTACAGCATAAATATATTTTTAATAGAATTTAAAAATTAAAGATTGAGATTTATTTTTAAAATAGTTATGTTGTTTAAAAATTTTCAATTAATTTATTTAATAAAAATAATCATATCAACAAGTGTTATATAAAATAAGTTACTAATTTTTGAATAAGTAGTATTGATAAGTCATAATATTTCTCTTTTGTATTATAACAAAATATATTTAAACATTAAAAATTTTCATGATAAAATGGTGGTAAGTATATGGATAATAATCTTCTTATATATTTTTTCAAATGGATATAGTTTAACTTATATATTAGCTATTTTAATAATAATAATAATAACAGTAGTATAAGTTAGTTATTTTTATAATTTTTAAATTTTAATAATGTGAGATGTATTAAGAAGTAAGTGTTTTCATACTTATTATGGATTGATGTCTATTGCCATTTTACATCCATTTAGTTTATATGGCTACACCATTTTTAGTTGTGTTGGTTATTTGTGTTAAATAGAAAAGAAAGTTCAACTACTTTAGTTTTTTCTTACATACATGATATATTTGGAATTTTTTTCTCATTCCAAAGTCGGTTTAATATCATACATGGTATAATTGGAAAATTTTCATATTTCAAAGTACATAGAGTTGAGTGTAAATATGAAGGTTATAAATGGTTAAGGTGAATGCAAAATTTCCCTATAGTTTGGTATCTTTTAAATAAGTTAATTATGTTTTTGAAGAATTATAAAATTTTAAAGGGATTAAATCTTCTATTTTTTTTAATCACAAATATCTAGAAAGTGCAATTATGGATTTAATATAGATTGTTAAACTATGACTATCGAATATTGAATGTTACATTAAAAGAGCATAAGTTGCACTTATAGTCCTTTATGGTTCTATTTATCTCCCTCCTTTCTTATTCTCTATATCTTTCTCATCCTGTTACTATCTCTTTCTCTCCATATCCATTTATTTCTCTCCCCCCCTGACTACCACCACCCTCTTTCTGCTTATTCCTATATTCCTCTATCCTTCCCTTGCTCCCTCAACCTATCCTTCACAACAAATACTACTTAACACACACACACTCTCTCTCTCTCTCTCTCTTTTGTAGATGGTGTATTAAAAATGGAGGGTTAATAGTCACTGATGATGTTCAAATTTGCAACAAAAATAGTAAAATTGGCATCGAGAAACAACACACACACTAGTGTGGGATCACAAGTCATATAATGATGGGTCCTAGCGATACATTAGTGTGCAACCAATTTATTAAATAAATTGGATAATTAATTGTAATCTTATCTCATAACAACTTGTAATAGTTAACTAAGTGTGATAGACTTAGTTAGATGAAGAATTTCGAGTTGAGGGTCTAAGGATAGGCATGTAGAGTGATTCTATTATTAACAAGGTCCAGTTGCCACTACAAGGAAAATACCCTCTAGCCGAGGTTATAAAGGAAGTTTTTAGTGTTATAAAATTGGCCAAAATTGGCAAAAAAACATTTGCTACAACATCCGTTTAGGGTTACGGAGGTTTTGGTGGAGCTTTTAACGAAAATTCAACACAACTAAAAAAACTAGGTGGCCGGAGGTTATTACAGATGTTTTTTTTCATCGGTTGGCTACTAAGGCTTCAACGCACCAGTTTGTGTCATCTAGACTATGGCCCCAGGTCGATCGAAGGTTCCTGCATCGGGCCATCAAGGTATAAAACTGCACCGAGCGCAGTGTTGGTGATACAATGCACGAGGCCGTACCAATTGGTCTTGGGATTTGTGCAGTGCCCATAGGTCGTCTCAACACACTGGTACGTAGACTTATAGAAACATGTTGGTTCGCTATATCAGACAAACACACCGATATTTATAATTGGTATTGGTATTTTTGCAATGCCCATACATCGTACAAATGCACCGGTGCGTAGCCTCACATGAAAGCATTGGTGCACAGTATCACACAAACACACCAAGATTTTTAATTGGTTTTGACATTTGTGTAGTGCCCACAGGTCATAGAAATGCACCGGTGTGCTACAACATACAAATGCATTGGTGTGCAGTAACTGACACGCACCGGTGTTCATTTTGTATTTTTTAGAAACATCGATGTGTGACAATGCAATTATTGTGATTTTTCTAAATTCATTATTCATCAAAAGTTGACACATCTTATAACAATATTCATATTAATTAAATTTTTATTAATGCATTTGAATGTGATGTTTGGATTAATTTGTCATATCATATCATAATTATTGTGATTTTTTAAAATTCATTATTCATTAAAAGTCGACAGATATATATCTTATAACAATATTCATATGAATTAAATTTGTATTAGTGCATTTCAGAACAACAATGGAGAACATAATAGCGATAATGGAGCACACAATAGAATAAATTAAAACATATTTTATTATATATATAAGATAGTATTTGTCATACAAAATGGGATAGTTATTGGTATCCCTTTGTCTTTCAATTGGGGTACAATGTCCATTACATTAAAAAAAATGTCTGATTTCACAGATAAATATTTCAAAAAATACAACGCCTTGTTTTGATATCCAAACATAGTGATCATCATTATTCCCTTGAACTGTTGTCATTGCTAGAGCTACTTCCATTATTTGGGTTATTTTCAGGAATGTTTTGTTCACGTTGTTTATTGTTTTCTTCTTCTTCACCTTCCATCTACAAACATAAAAATAAACTGAAATGAGTGTATATTTATTGGTGAGAATAATGAAAATTGTAATATTAAATAATATACATCAGTTTAAATCAAAAATAAAAATGACGTATCATAGCAAGAATTGACTCATAAACTATACACATTCTTTCAAAACCATGTACCATGCCATCTTTCGAAATTTCATCTGTTGGCGCAGTTCCATACTTTGTTTCCTACAAGTTTTATACCCTATAACAAATCATATATTTAATACAAAATATTTTTATGTTCTATTAATTATAGACGAAGCTAAGTAAAACAAGATCGATAGATGCTTACAAGTTCCACAATTAATTTCTAATATGCCAACATATACTCACAACCCATATTTAACCCAATTTCAATCAATTCGTCTGATGGTTCTTCTTTGTATGTTAGCACCTGTTTGAAAACATTCAATGATGTTTTTTGTAAAAAAACTTAACAAATACAAAAATAAAATCTAGTTAAGTTGTTATAAGGAAGTAGCAATTACTCACAAACTTAGATATCAACCCTTTTCTTCCATGTCGTCCTGTTTTATGTGTCGAATGGGTTCCATTTTCTTTTCTTTTATGTAAGAAAATACTTGAAATTTAATATTTAATGCTAAATTGTTTATTTATTGTACCTAATGATCAAAAAATTCAATGATTACATATTACATTTGAAGCACGTTGTTGTTGAGATGGCTCCTCCTGCGATGCAATTTTGTCCATTTATTTGACCATCTCCTTGTACACCTTTTTGGACATTCCTTCTAGCATATTTCTGATATCAGCTCGTTCATATTTTGAGATTTTCATAATCTTCCTGAAAATGTAACATGACGATAAACTATTTGATTTTTATATTGATATATGAAAATTAAATATAACAAAAATGATATTTATAAATAATTCTAGACAAATATTTAAAGGAATATTACTTTTTAATTCCTTCTTTTTCGTTGTTGTACATTTTTGCTATTAAAAGTATGACATGTCTCATTGACCAATTCTCTAGAAAATCTTCCTGTAGTTTAGATAAAATTTGGTTCTTGGAATCATTTGATTGGTTTTTGTATTGTAAGTGGAAAAAACATCTATACATTCATTCCTCTATATCTCTCAAACTTTTTAAAAAGTTTTTCCTTCTTTCATTAACCTCCAACACCACTCCAGATGAGCTAATGAGAAGTTCATTTTCATTTGCATGTTCTATTTTTTTTCTTTTCTTAGAACAACATTCCTTTTCTGAGTTGTTGGTCCCTGTAGAACATTAAACAAATGGGAATTAATAGACTATTTGACACATGTTATCTAATAATTTTAAGTATATTATTAATGAAAATTAAAAAAAGAAACTCATATTGGATCGATACTATTTTTTCATTCACCTGATTCATCCTTTTGAAATTTTTCCATCAAGCTTTTATGCTCTTATGGTCCTAAATCAGAAATTGTCTTATCGAGCTTCGTCATTTTGTGGCTCTACATGATACATAGTAAACAATACATATTAGTTAAACTTACATATTGTTAAGATATTCTGACACATAGGAAATAGTTAAGAATAACTTAGTCTAGTGTAGAGTTAGGTAAAGTGTGTTTCTTTACCATGTAAATTTGTAACTTATAATCCGACGGTCACGATTTGTAGTGATCTGATGGTTATCTCTCACCTCGGTATTAACAACACTTGATCTGTGGCTTAACAAATGATTGGTCCATGATCTCTATTTAAAGAGAATGGAGGGTAATTTGTCAGGTAACCATTTATGAGAGAAACATATGTAACTTTTCTTTCTATATTAATAAAATTCCTGAAGTGGCCACGTTGGCTCAGGTCGTGGACTGTTTCCCTCTTTGAGGGTTTTAACCACATGATTATACCGGTGTACTGATTTATGATATGATTGTGAGTGGTGACCTTTGTTTCTTGATCTACGGAACTTACCCTATAAATTTCTACATGGTAGAAAAGCTATTTTGAGGACTGTGTCCATTGTTGATCAAAATCTGAAGCCGATTTGACTGCATGCGAATGAAATTTTGTAGATCTACTATTTCTGAAAATTTTTAGGCTTGGAGAATTGCTCAGTTGTGTCTGGAGCGTCTGTTATAGCAAGAAATGTCTTTAATTTAATGCGAAAAGGTTTCCGGCTGCCCAAGTTATGACAATTTAGATCTGGAGGTATAAATCATCTATTTTTCAGTTATATTTGTTAATAGTTTTTCTTATTTCGGTTTGTTTCTGTTTATTTTTAGTATTTTTTTTTTTTTTATTTGCTGGATCTATACCCTCTTCTCTGTGTATGCTCTTTGTTGTGCCCTGTGTGCGATCTTGGCAAATCAGAAATAGGAAAAGGGATTTTTTTTGCTACGTATTCTCTTTCCCCGCATGTTTGTGCAATCTCAAGAAATCAGAAATAGTGAAAAAAGTGATAATTTTCCAATAAAGCTAACCAAAAATCTAACATTCTGCCGTAAGGCTTTGCATTTCATTTTTTTTTTTTGCTCGGTTTTTGTGTGTTTTTGTGCAGGAAAAGGCACGCACACTGAAGAGTAAAAAAAAAAACCCTTCCTCCTTTCATACAATAACGTGATCCTTTTACTATCTCACTTGGTGAGGGGTTAGTTTATGAGAATAGAGGTCTTGGGTTCAAATCTCCTTCTCAAGCTTCTTTTGTAAAAAGCTTTTGTTCAAAGGGGTGATTTTTTTTTTAAAAAGCCGCACTTCATCCCATTCCCGTAACTATTCGGCATCTACAACTCAAGTTTCTTAAAAGGCATAACTTCTTCATCCGGAAGCCATTTTTCGAGCCATTTTTTTTTTAAATGGCCTAATTTTTCGAGATATTTCCATTGGAGCAGTTAGTTTCAGCTTTTTTGAGCTTTAGTTTTTTAAAAAAATGGAAAGTGCATGCCTAGTTATTCTTAACAGCACCAATTATTTCCAATGGCTACCTCACATGGTAGATATACTTAGAAGTAAAGGGCTTTGTAGAATAGCCACAGGACAAGAAACTAAACCTTTCGATGATGATAAATATGCTAAATGGGAAAATAAACAAGATCAAGCACGAGGTTTGATAGGAATGTCCATTGCTCAAGATCTTCAATTTCATATCCTTGACATTGACACCCCTAATGAAGCCCTGGAAAAGCTAAAAAATATTTTTTCCATTCAAAATCAAATTAGGGCCCACCAGCTTGAAAATGAGTTTCTGACTTTGGACCCCAATAATTTCTCCTCCATTGAATATTTTTTGTCCAAATTTAAGACCCTCAGAATTATTTTAGAAGGTTGTAAGATCAAAAAGGATGATGGTAGACTCATCTATTGCATTATTGCTAAGCTTGGCCATGCATACTTTGTTTTTGTTTCCGCCTTCCATTCCACTGGGGAATCCATCATTTTTTCAGGAACCACCTACAAGAATCCCTCTTTCGATGCCTTTTGTGATTCTTTGATAAGAGAACAAGAAAAACTTTTACACCTTGGTCTTATCACCACTGGAAACTCTTCTAAGAAAGCCTTAGCAGCCCAACAACAACCATATCAAAAGAATCCCAAGAAGAAGTATCCTAAAAAATATGGTCCTAAACCAAACAAGGGCCCTAACAAATTTTAGCCGCAAACTGAAAAAAAAAAAAAAATCACCAAAATAAGAAGGCAAATCAAAACAAAGGTAAGAAGATAGATAGACATTTCAACCTTTTCAATCGGGATGGCCATATAGATTCCAAATTATTTAAGAAGATGGAAGCCTTAGAAGCAGCAATGAAGAAGCACAATGTCAATTTGGAGCACTCTTCACCTTCATCTTCAGGCATGGCACTTTCTTCTTGTGGTTGTCAAGCATCAAGATCTGGTTATGCATTAAATGTATCTTCTTCTTCTCCTTCTCATGAATGGCTCATTGATTTTGGAGCTTCTTACCTCATGGATAAAAATAAATCCATGTTTTCTTCTTTAAATGATTGTAACACCAAACATATTTATGTTGGTGATGATAGATCTCTTAGTGTTGTAGGATCTAGAACCATTCATCTAGATAATGGTCAGTTTAATGATGTACTATGTGTTCCTACCTTGTCATGCAACCTTTTATCTGTTTATCAGATAACCCATTCAGGTGAACGGAAAATAGTAGAATTCTCACCTCATGATGTTGTAATCAAGGACCTCAAAGATCCTAAACATATTTTAGCTACTGGCATTGATAATGATTCCACAAGGCTGTATAAGTTTGACAACTTTGGGTCATCATCTCTTCCCTCTATTTTTTATGCTCATAATGATGATGTGAGCAAACTTTGGCATGAGCGATTTGGTCACTTAAACTATCGCTCTCTTCAAACTCTATGTAAGGAAAATATGGTGACGGGCCTTCATATGGTATCTTGCCGAGATGGTGTTTGCTCCGGATGTGTACTCGAAAAACATCATCGGGATAGTTTTGACAAACGTGCCTCTTGGCACGCTTTAGCCCCTTAGCAGCTTGTGCACAGTGATTTATGTGGTCCACTTCTTGTCGTTTCTTTCTCTGGTTGCAAGTACTTCTTAACTTTCATTGATGATTTTTTTAGACGCACTTGGGTATATTTATTAAAACTCAAGAGTGAATTTTTTAACATGTTCTTGGCTTTTAAGGCCTTTGTTGAGAAACAATCTGGACATCAAATTCTTAAGTTAAGATCAGACAATGGCAGAGAATATGTTAACAACAAATTTATCAACTTCTCCAATGAGCATGGCATTCAATTGCAACATACTGTTCCATATACTCCACAAAAAAATGGTGTAGCTGAAAGGAAGAGTCGCACCTTAAAAGAAATGACTAATTGTATGCTTCAATCTAAAGGGATTGGTCTCAATTTTTGGGTAGAAGCCATTAATTGTGCAAATTACATAGTAAATCACACTCCTACTAAGGCTTTAAAGAATATAACTCCAGAAGAAGCTTAGAGCTCAATCAAACCAGATGTAAGTCACTTTCATGTTTTTGAAAGTGATGCTTGGGCCCATATTCCAGATGCGAAACATAAAGCCTTAGAACCTAAGAGTGAAAAATGCATTTTTGTTGGATATTTTGAAGATTCCAGATGCGAAACATAAAGCCTTAGAACCTAAGAATGAAAAATGCATTTTTGTTGGATATTCTAAAGATGTCAAAGGATGTAGACTTCTTCAACCAAAATCCAAAAATATTATCATTAGAAGAGATGTAAAATTTCATGAAAATATATCGGCCTGTGAGCCTAGTTCGGCAAGTGTGCCACCTTTGGCCTGCGAGCCTGATTCGGCATATATGCCACCTCTCTCTCTCTCTTCTATTTTTAATAGCATTCCTTCTATTTCATATGATGACAGCGAGGATGACAATCCTCCTCCACGTCTTGAAATTGTTCCTTATACTCCACCGCTTCCAAGATGGGTCCGCTCTACTCAGGATACAGCAGGTTCTCTTGTAGGCAACCTTGCCGATCGACAAAGTACACATTCTCAGTTCAAAAGAGCCTCTTCCTTATTGGCTCAAATTATAGAAAAAATTGATACAGAAACCTTTGAAGAAGCCTTCGGTCATCTAGATTGGGATGAAGCTATGAATGAAGATTATCGTTCCTTATTGGAAAACAATACTTGGGATCTTGTTCCTCTTCCAAAAGGAAGAAAACTTGTCAGATGCAGATGGGTTTACAAAACCAAGTTTGGACCAGATGGAAAAGTGAATAGACATAAAGCTCATCTTGTTTCTAAATGATTTTCATAAGTTGAAGACATTGACTATACTGAAACCTTCTCCCCTGCTGCCAAAATGAATTCTATTCACCTTGTTCTCTCCCTTGCTGCCTCCTTTAAATGGGAAGTCCATCAAATGGATGTTAAATCCTCCTTCTTACATGGAGATTTGCATGAATAAATCTACATGGAACAACCCCCTGGCTTTATCCAAAAATACTCCACCCTTTTTTGTTGCCTTAGGAAGTCTCTCTATGGTCTCAAACAAGCTCCTCAGGCTTGGTATGCTAAAATGGATATATTTCTCTTAGATAATGGCTTTTCTAGGTGGGTAATTCCTTCACCATCCTTGTTCTTTATGTTGATGATCTTATCCTTACTGGTAGTGATCCAAACCATATAAACCATGTGAAGTCTAACCTCAAAAAGAATTTTTAAATGACAGACTTAGGACACTTGCATTATTTCCTTGGTCTTCAAGTCTTGCAATCCAAGGAAGGCATTACCCTCTCTCAGTCCAAGTATGTCTGTGATATTCGACACCACTTTCACATGGAAGACTGTAAGCTAGCCCCTTCTCCCTTTCAGTCTGGAGTCAAGCTTTCAGTCAACTGTACTACCCCTAAAGTTGATGCTACCTTATATCGTCAACTTGTTGGTAAAATTTTGTATCTAACCCACACCCATCCTGAACTTTCCTTTGTCGTTGGTCTTGTCGCTCGGTTTATGCACCAACCTCATGAAAGTCACTGGAAAGCAACTAGAAGAATACTTTGATATATTTGAGGTAAATTTCAATTCGGGATTCATTACAGTGTAGGAGCATCTCCAATGTTGATTGGTTTCACTGATTTTGATTAGGCTAGTGACCCTAATGATTGAAATTCTACTGCAGGATATGTGTTCACTCTTGGTTCAGGACCTATTACTTGGTATTGTAAGAAACAAAGTGTCATCTCTCTTTCTTCAGCAGAAGCAGAGTATCATGGTGCAGTTGAAGCCAGCAAGGAATCCATGTGGCTTTGTTAGATTCTGAAGCCAGCAAGGAAGCCATGTGGCTTTGTCAAATTCTGAAGCTAGCAAGGAAGCCATGTGGCTTTTTCATATTCTATCTAAATTTGGTCTTCATCAACAGCATCCAACTACACTTTGTTGTGAGAATCAGAGTGCCATTAAGCTATGTAAAGATCCAATTCAACATCAGCGTATGAAACACATTGAACTCCACATACACTTCATCAGAAAGCTCATTCATGATTGTGTTCTTGAAGTTCAGTACTGTCCAACCAATGATCAAGTAGCCGATATCTTTACAAAGGCTCTCACAGAAGCGAAGTTTACCAAACTTCGATCCATGCTTGGAGTTCAGGAAAGTTGTCATTAAGGGGGGATAGGCTCTAATGCCTCCTTCCTTCTCCTATTGTGTCACTTTTTTAAATCCTTCAATCCTATCCCAATTTGTTCTTAAGTGGGGATGTTAGGATATTTCGACACATAGGAAATAGGCTCCTTTTGTGTCACCTTTGTAAATTCTTCAATCCTATCCCAAGTTGTTCTTAAAGGGGGATGTTAGGATATTCCAACACATAGGAAATAGTTAAGAATAACTTAGTCTAGTGTAGAGTTAGGTAAAGTGTGTTTCTTTACCATGTACATTTTTAACTTATAATCCGACGGTCATGATTTTTAGTGATATGACGGTTATCTCTCACCTCGATATTAACGACACTTGATCAATGGATTGACACTCGATTGGTCCGTGATCTATATTTAAAGAGCATGGATGGTCATTTGTCTGGTAACCGTTTATAAGAGAAACATATGTAACTTTTATTTTTATATTAATAAATTGCCTGAAGTGACTACATTGGCTCAGGCCGTGGACTGTTTCCCTCTTTGAGGGTTTTAATCACGTGATTATACTGGTGTACTGATTTGTGATCTGTTTGTGAGCGGTGAACTTTGGTTCTCGATCTACGGAACTTACCTTGTAATTTCCTACACATATAGTTCAAAAATAATATTTTTTGTAAAGAATTTACAAAGAACTTGCCTTTTTTTCTTTTCTTGATTTGTTATCAGTATTTTTGTTACTTGATCTCTTGTCAGTCATTTATTTATCAATCTGAAACTTGTACCATATCATTCATTAATATATTTATAAATAAGTTGTCAACTTTTCAGGTAAAAAATAAATCTCAAGAAATCGGTGCGCCTTTCATGATGTACGCACCGACGTCAGTGTGTGGGGGTATTATAAATGCACCGAAAAAACAGTATAATAGACCGTATGGTGTTATCCTCATAACATAGAGCATTGGTGCCCTATTTTAGATATGGTGCACTGATTTTTTTTTATTTTTTTTTTATTTTTTTATTTTTTTATTTTTTATTTTTTAATTATTACAAAGTACTTGCGCAGTGTGCTGTATAATACAGTGCACCGGTGCACTATGTTATGCAGGGCGCATCGATAAAAAAAAATCCATTTTTTTCAAAAAATCATGCAAGGGTCGACATGGATTGGGATCCGACTATGCAAGTCATCCCATGGGTTGGATGTAAATCTAATATGAAAAGACCTAATTCTGAAATCACAAAAACAGGGAGAAGAAAGGGAAGAAACAAAAAAAATAAAGGGTTTAGGGTAAAAATGGATAAAACTGCAGAAAAAGTAAAAAAATAAAATAATAAAATTTAATCACGAGATCATTTTAAATTCTATGCTACAGGGTTTGAATCACCAGAGGTTTTGATTCTGATTTTTTGAATACTTCTGTTCGAATGCATTTCACTGCTCCACAATGCTCTCGTGCTCTCTTGCTCCAGGTATGTCTCCTACAAATCTATGGCTGAAAATTTTAGCAAAGATAGTGGAATAATGAAAAGTGTTTAGTATTTAAATAGTTTTTTTATTAAATTAGATTTTCAAAAATATTTTGCGGCCCATTTTTCAATTTGCCATTTTTTTTCACTTAAAGAAAATAGAGTTGCGCTTTTTTTATTTACGGTTATTTATCACTGGTGCATCACTTAATAGCACCGCATTGGTGCATCCATTGGTAACACAGCACCAATGCGTAGTAACTAAAACACACCGGTGCGCAGTAACTAGAACGCACCGGTTAAGTTATCTGTACATTAGCACCGATTTACGGTTGAAGCACCGAAATTAGTTTTGTGTGTGTACACCAAAATTAGACATGCTAGAAATGTACATTTTGCTGTGAAAATATTTGGGCCATTTATTTTCAAAACTACACCTCTTCTTATTTTAGAAAAATAAACTTGAACCTTTCCATAACCTGCAACAAGAAAATTTGCCCCATGATTTTCTTGCTGACCCATGATCTGCTTGCTCGTTTGCAAGTTCCTCCTCCATCTTGGCATCCAATTTCCTCTTTTCTCCTTTATTCTTTCTATCTTGACCTTAACAAAATTTATACAATCTCTATTTTACGAGAAAATGACCTTGAATGTTCTGGAAGCAATGACAACGAGTCCTTCATTCTGCATTTGTTAGCAGAAGAAGACTAATTTCCGACTAGATAATGTAGTTATTACATGTAGAGGCAATGGTTTCCCGTAGAAAATGAGTATAGGGTTGAGAAGAGGAAATACATTACAAAATGGGCTATTACATTAGCTTTTCCAATGGGAAACCGATTTGCAAGTGGAAATATGGTAGTTGCAGGTATCTATGCTTTTCTTCCCACAGAAATAGTCACTGGATTTCCATTTATAATACAAGCAGAATTTTTACTGGTTTCATCCAGAGAGAGCATCATTTTCAATAAAAATGGAACCAGGGAATCCTTAAGTGTATCCCATTCGCATTTTGTTCGGCATTCTTTGATAAGTTCTATTTCAGCTATACTTTCAAAATTTTGGATTTTTGGGTACCTTCCATGTGATATTCCTTGTTATCCACAGGACCATAGCTCAGACAAGTTAGAGATGCCATTTAGGTTCAATTGAAAGCCAAATATGTGATTTTATGCAATGTCAGATTTGCCGATAAAATTTTATGTAAGCCAACCGAAGTTTGGACAATACTCCCAACTGATTTTAAACGCATTCTGGAGAATATTTCCCTTCATGGGACCTACCAGCCTGATGAACAACGTCAATTTATATTTCTCTGATGTCCTTAAGGGAATGAGAATCTTTCCCTCCATGGTGCCTCTTGGCTATATTAGCTGCCTCGATTGATCTTTCTCTATTGTCCAATATTTCCCTACCATCCTTGTAAGAATGAGAATCGTGACCTTCATGTGTTCTCCTAGCCCATTCAAGAGACTTAATTGATCTCTCTCTGACATCCCTTAGCGAATAGGACTCCTTGCTTTCGAAGGACCATTTCACCTTGCTAGTCGCCAGAGCATCGACAGGTATTTCTCTGCCATCAACTCTGCTCTCCCTTTATCCATCATGGGACCTCTTAACCTTATCGCCAGCCTCAACTGAATGCTCTCTGCCATGATCAAGAAAATACTTACCCTCGTGACCAGTCCTCTTAACCTTATCGCCGGTCTCAACTGAGCTTTCTCGACCGCCCTTCTCAGATTTTTCATAAATTTTTTCTCCTTTTGTATTTTGTCGAGCTCTGTAGCGGTATGCATCCCTATAAGTGTCTCTGTCTTTCTTTATGTTTGAATCACTCATTTTCTCTACTATAAACTTGTCAGCCGAAATTCAAACTCTCGTCTTTTCAAACCCTCATCTCCTCCGAAAAATTCTTGCCCGCGATTTGAACCCTCTACTACTCCAATATTGCACTTTAGAGAATAAATTTTTCTTCTTAGAAAAGATATTTCAATGACAGACCTGGTTCGCGCAAGATTTTATTTAACCTTGTTCCAATGCGTGGGTTATATAAGCACACCGGCGTGGTTTCGTAAGATCGTGGTTTATGTTTTGGTGTGGTGTTTTATGACGCACCGGTGCGGAAGAGTTGTGAAGCATTGGTGTGCTACAGTACTAAGACGCACATGTGTGGGTTATGATGATAAGTTCACTAGACGAAAAACTAGGAACCTCCGCTAGAAATGGCATACTGTATAAAGTTCTTTTTTTTGTATGTAAGATCATAATAAAATAATGATAATTCTAAAGTACATGAATCTATTTGCATTATTTTCTAAACTTTATTATGTTACAAAAATTAATATTATTCTAGATTTATTATTTTACAATTATTTACAAATTTACAAAGTTTAATAAAATCATTTCACATTAATACAATTAAAATTTTACAAATATTTTACATAAAATTACAATTACAGTTACAATTTTACAAATATTTTACATACAATTACAATTACAAATACAATGACAATTTTAGAATTTTACGTACAATTACAATTACAATTACACTTTTATAATTTTTCATATATACAATTACAATCATTTCACAATAAATTAAATATTACAATTGCAATTAAAATTTTACAAATATTTTACATACAATTACAGTTAAAATTATAATTACAAATACAAATACAATTTTAGAATTTTACATACAATTAAAATTTAGATTTCAATTACAATCACGACATAATATTTAATAAATATCATGGTCATTTAATATTAAATTAATTAATAAAAATCATGATCATGATAACCATCGTACAAACATCTTATTCGACTAAAAAACACATCCAAATTCGATAACATCATCGTGATCATGATCATCTAACAAAACACAATTAGCATTGTAGAACATCATCACAACACAAACATCAAATATACATCTCATGTCAAATAACTTATACTATCACATACACATCTATTTGCAAGCTGCACATTAAATGAACATATCTAACATGACCTAACAATATACACATCATGATGATCACCAACATGTAAATTAAGTACAACTGCAACATGAACATAAAATACATGGACCATATATATATATATATATATATATATATATATATATATATATATATATATATATATATATATATATATATATATATATATATATATATATATATATATATATATAATTGAATAATGTTAAAAATATAAAACTGTAATATAAATGTCATGGATCTTTTGGTGGTACAACATCAATATTAGTACTAGTCGAGGCCTACTTAGTCAATGCTACAGCCTTGACGGTCGATGGTCCAGCCTGCTCATGATCATGAGTACTACTGGATGTTGCAGGCTGCTGACTAGACATGGCTGATGGTCCAACTTGATCTACATGATGACTACTGCTAGATGCTAGTGGAGTCTGCTCATCTAGTGCGGTGCAAGGTGAACAATCATGAGATGATGAGTCGCTACTCGCAGACTATTGATCACGTATTGCATCTCGACGATGCCTATAACGTGCAATGGTCCTCCTCTGCCACGTAACTAAGGCTGTAGCTCCTCGACATTCCGCATCAGGTTGTACATGTCATGTGGCATGCCTCTCCACATTTGTAATAACCTACCATCGGCCTGTATGTCTCTCATATGAGCGGGCTTGATGCCTGCCTCAATAATCAATGCATTTAGTTGGTCTCCCAACTCCATCCTGTATCTAGTATCAAGTTGATTGCACCTAGAAAAAGGCGGTACCGATACACCAGTAGGAGCAGGTCTCTCTGCACTAGCCTCCTGATGATCCTCGGCATCTGGTATGCCCTGATAGTCATCAGGATCCACACCTAGATGATGTGGTGGTGTCGGCATGTCCTCGTCATCAAAAGACCCAATGTCTACAAAATATATACAAGTACAAAACAATAATTAGGAATTTTCATTACACAATTTAATGAAAAAAAGTTAAAGAACATGTTAGAATAAATTTAAATAAAAAATTAATATTACCTCTATCATCTGGTGGCTCATCATCTGTGAAGAGGATGTTGGCACACCCTCGCTAATCAAATCCAGCATAAGGAGAGGGTACGATAATGAAGGGATGCATCTCTTCAACACTGGCTAGCAACTCCAGTGCATCATGCGATATCCTCACTAGAAACACAGTCTCGCCCCTCTTAGGCATCATCTGCCCCTACATGTGCATCTATGCCTCGAACATCGTCCTACGAGGCTGCTAAAAAAAAGTAGGCCTCGTCTTTGGAAACCCCTCAAAAAATAAACAAAAAATCTCTGAAGAAAAAGGGAAGTTCACCCTCCCTTGTGCATGAGCACGACATCTATCTAAGGCTATTACAAAACTGCCACAAAAAAATTGCAGACCACCTGACAAGTCGTGGCTCATGTACTAAAGAATCAACATAATATAAAAGCGAGCAACTAATGTGTTTCCTGTCACTGGTGGTGTGTGAAATGGTCGAAATCAGAAGTGAGAGGCACCTCACCTCCTCACTACTAAATGCCCTAATACGTACCTGACCTCTGGCGACCTAAAAATATGAACGAGATAGTACATATGCTCCAATGTATCTCTGGGAGTACACTAACTAAGTCCCTGCTACATAGCCAACTGGAACCTCTGGGAACAAGGGAAAATCCACCCCTCTCCTTGATAGCCCTATAATGAAATATATGTCCTCCTAAGTGGGCGTGTACCACTAGTTAGGACCAGCTTGGAAATCCTGTTGATGGACATTCCACCTGTAGATAAGATGTCTCAAAAAAACACCATGGCCCTTTATGGAAGTAGCCTCCTCATAGAACTTGAGGAGGCCTACCTGCCTTAGGATCCCTTGGGTATCTGCTGTAATAGGGTGAGGGTACGCATCTCTCTCCCTCTCTCGTGCCTCCCACAGATGAACCATGTCATACTGCTTAGCCTGTTGTTTTTGTTGTTCCCCCTCTTCTCTCTGAATGATTGCCATATTAAATAATTTTTTTTTTATTAAATGAGACATGTATTTAGGAATATACATATATAAT
This sequence comes from Pinus albicaulis, assembly GCA_034641835.2. Taxonomy (NCBI): domain Eukaryota; kingdom Viridiplantae; phylum Streptophyta; class Pinopsida; order Pinales; family Pinaceae; genus Pinus; species Pinus albicaulis. The sequence continues at coordinate 956,160,590 of CM076577.1, read as the reverse complement.
TTTTTTGGAAAAGAAAAAACAAACAGTCAGTGCACCATAAAAAACAGTCATGCACCAGTTCCGGTGCGTCTTTTGTTTGTCACGCACGGATGGCAGTGCCCTAGATGACATTCAATGCACCATAGGCGGTGCACCTGAAAATTTTCAGAGCACTGTTGACTATGTATAGTTTCAGGAGTGCGGTGCGCTGACTAAAATCTACACCCCAATGCGTATAATTGGGTCAGCGCACTGACCTCCTGAATTCATTACATAGTCAACGGTGCAGTCTTTTACCAGGCCGCACCGTTGACCCTGTCAAAATGCCGAATTTCATTCACTAACAAACATACCCGCCCCGGGGCGGATATTTCCGTCAACACACCGCGTTGCCGCTATTCCACATGGTCAACGGTGTGGCCAGCTAAATGACCACACTGTACTTTTTTTTTTAAATTTTAAAATAACGCGGTGCGCTTTTCAGTACTACCCCGGAAACGGTGCGGATACCGTTAGCACCGTTTGTGGTGCGGCTTGTAAATTTTACAGGCAGCACCGCTTTCTAGTGTGAGCCAAATGGCTTGAGTGCACCGCGCAACAATTTTTTTTTCTTTTAAATGGTTAATTCTAAGGTTATTTGAAATTCTAATCCGCTAAAAATATTAATTATGGAAAAACAAGAAAAATAATTTTCAATTTGGTCATTGAGAGGCAAGCAACCACATCAAATAAAGAAAATTTGACCACTGTTTTGCAAAATGCAAGCTAGAGATTGGTGGGTAATGCACAATAGCAGTGCATGCAATGGGTGCAATGGGAGCACTGATGTTAGGGTGGCTCAGACAGGGATAAATTGCATCGGTGCTTGAGAGCTCTGGAGCACTGAGAAAAGTGAAAAATGTGGTTTTTCAGCCATATTTTTTTTATTATTTAAACTTTTTTTGGTGCACAGGTTTTTATAGGTGCACCGGTGCGGTTTCTTAATACTGCACCGGGCGGTTTCTGTTTTGGCGCAGTGTTTTATGTCGCACAGGTGCAGAAGAGTTGTAAAGCATTGGTGCTCTACAGTAATACGACACATCAGGCGGGTGTGTAAAGAGCGCACAGTGTCCGGTGTGCCAATGTTTTGTGTGCACTGGTGCTTTCTCTTCTTGAGCACAACTGGTGTGGTTTTGGATGATAAGCGCATCGAACGAAAAACATCCGCAAAAACCTTGCCAACCTCCTCTAGTAACCTCCGCTATAAATGGATGTCTGGGGTATTTTTATAAGGGTTTCCTCAAAAACATCCGCTAGAGGGTCTTTTCCTTGTAGTGTGCAGTTGTAGCTCTAGTCTAGTGTGGGTGGGATCAGTTAACTCACAATAATTGAGTTAAAATCAGTTTAACTAGTTCTAACTATTTGATGAGCTAGTGGAAGATTAAGTGAATTAAAATAGGTTTAATTCACCAGTAGTGATCTACCAAGTAACTGATGATTCACTATTTATAGATGCATGCATGCTAATTCTGGTGGATACCCAGTTGACACAAAGGTTCAAGGCTAGTAAACTAGCAGTTGTATTTTAGGAAAACTGCCCAGGTGCAGTTATAAGACCATGGGAAGCCCATGATGAATTTTGCAATCAAGGAAGGTTGAATTTCCTATTTAATAGGGGTTTAATTCTCTAGGGATTGCATAAGTAGGGTAGGCTGAGGGTAGACTGATAATTGGCTACGTGTTTGTCCAATTTTTCCTAGATCGGTGTGAAGCAATTAGTAGAGTGTATGAGGTTGTGGTGATCACAAATAAATTGTACTTTTCCTGATTCCTTGGTTGATTATACAATAAATATGGATGGGTTTTTAGCATTTTCTTTCCCCGGGAATATCTAGTGTGTACCGATTTACTTTTCTTACTTTACGAGATTGAGCGATCATGTTTTATATATCGCGATTTGTAGAAGGATTTAGTATCTTGCTTTAGTACATTCCATGATTGGATTGAGTCCATTGATATATTTTATACATGGTATTATAGTTGTGTTAGATATTTTATAGATGGTATCGGAGTGCTAGGAATCACAGTAGTGGAGAAGAAATTGAGTTTTTGTTTAACAGTATTCAATGTTGCCAGTACTTTCTTCGGAGCTATAAGCAGATCAATATGTCTTTCAATGGCTTAAGACTCAAATATGAACTCGAGGAAAGTTTGAATAATATGTCATGGAAGGAAATGATGGAGGCACTGTTGGAGGACAATGGGTTGAAGGAAATCATAGACAATGATATTCCCAAGCCCGTAGCAGTAGATGCCCAACTTCTTGATGCAGGGTAGAAGAAGGCAACAAAAGCGAGGAGGCTCTTATTAGAGGAAGTTTGAGATAATATTGTCTCGAGTCTCCATGGAAAGGAAACTCCATATGCTATGCGGAAGGCCTTGAAAGATCTGTTTCAAAGCAGTAGTGACCATAGAAAATTAGCACTCAAGGACAAGCTCAGGAAAATCAAAATGGAGAATTTGGACTTCTCTCTCATCGCATGCATGGCATCAACTGTGATGGGATCTATGTGGTACTTTGATAGTGAAGCATATTTTCACATGAAGGGAAACAAAGAACTCTTTAGGAGCTTGGAGGAGAAGGATCTTCAAATGCACATCAATATGGGTGATGACAGGAGGTATAGCGCTACTGGGATTTGTACAGTTAATTTCCAGAGACATTCAGGTAAACCTTTATTATTAAAATATGTCATGAATGTACCAGGCTTGAAAAATAATTTAGTTTTAGTTGCTATGTTGGAGGACCTTGGATATGATGTGGTTTTTAGTGAATGAAAGGCGCTCCTTCATCACAAAGCCATAAAACAGGTAAAGAAGATTGGGGTTCATGTGAAGAACCTCTACAAACTCGATGTAGATGGTTGTGCAACATTGAACAGTAAAGTAGGGAAGGTGGTGAGCTGGGATACAGGTGAGTTATGGCATAGGAGATTGGGCCATCTACACCATAGTGCTTTGAGGATCATGCATCAGATTTATACAGGTCTTCCAAAGGGTATTCTTGCGTAGATAGACAAATGCAAGGGATGTACCACGGGGAATTATACTAAAGCCACTTTTCATGAGAAGGAGAACTGAGCAGTGGAAATCCTTGAGAGAGTTCATTCAGATGTGTGTGGACTATTATCTACGCCTTCCACAACAAAGAATAGATATTATGTGATTTTTGTTGATGTTTTTTCTAGAAATTTTTGGATCTTCTTTCTGTAGAAGAAAGATCATGTGCTCTCCAAGTTTTGTGAGTTCAAATAACTGATAGAGAAAGATACATGGAAGAAGGTGAAGGCTTTAAGGAGTGACAATGGTGGTGAGTATATCTCTAATTAATTTAAGAACTTTTTTTCCAAAGAAGGAATTTAGAGAGAATTGGTTGCACCTCATAAACAACAAAATAATGGGGTTGCAAAAAGAAATAACAGATCAATTATGGGAGTAGCATGAGCTATTTTACATGATCAGGGCCTACCATTGCATTTGTGGGCATAGGCATTTGACACAACGGTATTTGTGCAGAACCAGAGTTCTCATTGTATACTTGGCATGAGTACACCAGAGGAGGAATTTTCAGGTAAGAAACTGGATGTTTCATATTTTAAAATTTTGGCTCATATGCCTATTTCCATGTGACCAAAGATGCCAAGAAGAAGCTAGAACCAAGAACAAAGTTTGGTATATTTTTGGGGTACACTGATACTCCCCACAACTATTAGTTTTATTTTCTGGCTAACATGATGATAATTGTCAGGAGAGATGTTATATTTGAGGAGGATAAAGCCATGCGATTGTCCCTTCAAAGGGAGCTTGACTTGTATGCAGATGAGGAACTCTTAGTTCCAAAGGATGAACCTCATGATGTGGATAAGCCACAAGTTGAGGATCATGGAGTGGTAGAAACCAATCATGTAGAGCCATCCACCTAAAATGGTAGGAAGTGCACCAGAGAGGCTGACAGATTGATGCTAGATGCAACAGAGCATGTAGGAGCACCTACATCACAACGCAGGTAGAGAAGGTCCCTAGACAGGTACACTGGATACATGGTTCTTATGAGTGGGTGTATTGTGACAAAACCATCCTCTTTTGAGGAAGAAGTGTAACATCCAACATGGGTTGATGCCATGGTTGAGGAGTATGAATTCATTTTCAGAAAAAATGCATGGGAAGTGGTCCTAAGACTAGTGTGGAAGTCAGTGGTTGGATCTGGGTGGATCTACAAGGTGAAGAAAATAGAGACCTCCAGGAGGGGGAAATTTCGAGCTAGATGGGCAGAGGGAGTACATGCAACTATACCTCTAGGTGTGAGGTGGGGTGATGTGTAGATATAACCCCAAGAAGAATTTTGGTTAGAGTCCATTTAGATGGTGTGTATCATGTATCGAACCTGACTACGAGGAGCCCACAGTACAATAGTAGCAGGAAGGATCGGTTAGATTGATGCAGTCAAATATCAAGAGGACGAAAATCAGAGTGACAAGTGTCAGATACTAGAGCGCAGATCAGAGTTGGCAGCAGTGCAGAGTGCATGGAAACAGATGTGAGCAATGCAGAGAGTCCAGTAGACATGTGCAGTAGCTAGCACCAGTCAGAAGACTCTGATGGCAGATGCATTATATTGATTCAATTTTTTGGAGGCTATTCAGTTTTAGGAGAGTTCCATGTGCGAACAACACTAGAGCAGTGTTGCATGCAGAACATTCCAAAGGTACTAGATTGGGACAGATTGATTCCTTTCTTGTTGAGAGGGAATATTGAAATTTGAAACAAGAAACAATGAAATTTTCATCTAGAAACAACACACACACTGGTTTGGGATCACAGGTCACACATTGAGGGGTCCCAATGATACATTAGTGTGTAACCAATTTATTAAATAAATTGGAAAATTAATTGTAATCTTATCTCATAACAAATTGTAATAGTTAATTAAGTGTGATAGAATTATTTAGCTCAAGAATTTTGAGTTGATGGTCTAAGGATAGGAATTTAGAGTGATTCTATTATTAACAAGGTCCAGTTGTAGTTGTAGCACTAATCTAGTGTGGGTGGGATCAATTAACTCACAATAATTATGTTAAAATCAGTTTAACTAGTTCTAAATATTTGATGGGCTAATGGAAGATCAAGTAAATTAAAACAGATTTAATTCTAAGTATGAGGGGTTTCCACAGTGCATTATATTAGATATCATTTTTTGGATTTAACTGCATTAATTTAGTCATTCATCTATGACCATTTCCATGAGAGGTAGTCTTAGCTGACTAATTTCTCATGGTTTTTGAATAGTCCACTTAGCACTCATTGCATCAGGTGATGCTCACAGGGGTGAAGAAGTGGGATTGAAACTAGTTAAATGAATCACATAGCGTCAATCATCACTTCCGGGACTTGCACCCAGTAACCAGGACTTCCCGGGAGGTCACCCATCCCAGAACTCTTCTGGCTCAAGCGCGCTTAACTGTGGAGTTTTCCCCACAATCAAGCCCACTTAGCTTGCTACCCCATTTGCAAAACCTTAGCAACTATTGTGCCTCATGAACCATTCAAGAAGAGATCCCTTTACTCTTAGTATTTTAAGTATGAGGGGTTTCTACAGTGCATTATATTAGATATCATTTTTGGGATTCAACTGCGTTAATTTAGTCATTCATCTATGACCATTTCCATGAGAGGTAGTCGTAACTGACTAATTTCTCATGATTTTTGAATAGTCCACTTAGCACTCATTGCATCAGGTGATGATCACAGGGGTTAAGAAGTGGGATTGAAACTAGTTAAATGAATCACATAGCGTCAATCATCGCTTCCGAGGCTTGCACCTAGAAATGGTGTAGCAAGCTAAGTGGGCTTGATTGTGGGGAAAAATCCACAGTTAAGCATGCTTGAGCCAGAGGAGTTCTGGGATGGGTGACCTCCCGGGAAGTCCTGGTTTCCAAGTGCAAGCCCCGGAAGTGATGATTGACACTATGCGATTCATTTAACTAGTTTCAATCCCACTTCTTCACCCCTGTGAGCATCACCTGATGCAATGAGTGCTAAGTGGACTATTCAAAAATCATGAGAAATTAGTCAGTTACGACTAGCTCTCATGGAAATGGTCATAGATGAATGACTAAATTAACGCAGTTGAATCCCAAAAATGATATCTAATAGATTTAACTCACTAGTAGTGATATACCAAGTAACTAATGATTCACTGTTTTATAGATGCATGCATGCTAACTCTGGTGGATACCCAGTTGAGACAAAGGTTAAAGGCTAGTAAACTAGCAGTTATATTTTAGTAAAACTACCAAGATGCAATTATAAAACCATGGGAAGCCCATGGTGTATTGTGCAATCAAGGAAGGTTGAATTTCCTATTTAATAGGGGGTTAATTATATAGGGATTGCATAATTACGGTAGGTTGAGGGTAGGATGATAATTGTTTGTCCAATTTTTCCTAGATCATCGTGAAGAAATTGGTAGAGTGTATGAGGTTGTGGTGAGCACAAATACATTGTATTGTTTCATGATCGCTTATTTGATTATACAATAAAAATGGAGGGGTTTTTGGCATTTTATTTCCCCAAGAATAGTTGGTGTTGTGTATTGATTTACTTCTTTCTCTAACTTTCATGTGATTGAGCGATCATGTTTTATATTCCGCAAATTTTGTAGAAGAATTCAGTATCTTGATTTAGTACATTGCATGATCAGATTGAGTCCACTGATATAATTTCTATATGGTATTATAGCCGTGTTAGAAATTTTCTACAAACGAGTGCTGAAGTGTATGGAGTGCATAGTAGGTGAATTATTCTTAAAATTTTAATGATTTAAAGACTCTTATACAAGTTTCATCGCAATTTTACCTTTACATGAACCTGAATGTGCTATAAGCTAAAGTAGACGTATTGTGTAACATGATGTAAGTTTGTTGAAGGCTGAATATGACACATATCAAAGCTGAGAATTGCTAAAAGTAAGAGAGAACTAAAAATTATCAATGTTGATCTACTAAAAGAGACTAAATTAGGTCATGCTTAAATAAGCTAAACTTAAGGAAATCTAAAGAATATGGAGACATTTACTTTCTATATTTGAAAGGAAATGAATAATGGTTACTAACGAGATGCGAAAATTGAGCCTTAAAATGATCCAGGGTACATTTAGTACATCTCATGTCCTAGCAGGCTTTTCAAATTACAAAGGTTGGGAACTTGTAGTTTACTTCCACAAAAATCTATCCCAAGGTTCAAGTTTACCAAAAATGGACCTACATGTTATTATATAACTATGGTAATTGACCTACTACAAGAAAATGAAATGCTCCTAAAGAATACTAAAAAGGCTATAATTTTTTCTTGATTCCATTACAATTTATACTCTTTTTCGTTATCCCTTATTGATGAAATTAAATATATGTCAATAGATTTAATTAAAGTGGAACATAGAATGAAATCATGAGATGACTAACCTCTAATGAAAATCATTAAAAAATGTGAGACAACAGAAAGATAATGTAAACGAGTGTCAAGGTGTAAGAGTGCATTATATTAGGTACGAATAAATGTGTTGCAGTTGAGTCACATGCATGATATGAAAATCAAAAGACATTGAGGTATCCCCTTGTTTTCAAAGAGGAAATATGCCATTTATGTATGCAAACTTCAAGGCACTCAAAACAATATCTAATTTTGGTCCCAAAAAAGGTGTTGAAGTTAATGGGAGAAGATATGCTGGAAGGAGGACCTTAAGAAATCTCGCACCAACCATATCGAGCATAGAAAAACTATTTTAATAACTATAATACAAGATTTGAACCAACATGAACTTATATAACTTATTATAAATCTTTCCCACAAGGAATCTTGGTTTTCAAGGAAGATCTGTGCCTAGTTGGGCTAGTTACCTAATTTTGACAACTAAACTTATTGCTATCTTTATTTATTTATTTATTTTATCCTACTCTACTTGAAAAAGAGGATCCATTTCAAGAGTGAGAGTATTTATAGTGAATCCATGTACATAACAGCGTTACACATATTCTCATGTTCAAGTTTGAAAAATATGACTTAATATATACTAGAACATGAGGAACCTAATGCATTAATTATTGTGGTGCTAGGAATTGTTGAATAATGAAGTGATGCTTTAGTTTGATAGTTTTTTAGAACCAAATTTCAATGTATTCATGATGCATTTGGTTTTTATGTTCACCACTTTGCATGTCCTCCATCGTCCTACCATTAGATCTCCTGATAATTTTTTATTACTCCCCTGAATGCATAAAGGATCTAAAGATAGGCATGAAACAAAATCCTTTATCTCAAGCTCCAGTATATGCTCTTCATCAAATGATTTTGATGGTTATTTGGTTTCTTTTGGATGTTTCTCATGGAGGCAGGTATGTTCGTGATTATTGTCAGCATTTTCTCCTCCCGTGATGCATATATGTTTTTGGCTACTACTAGGACTTCATAAATTTCTTGGAGTAACATTATTATAACCCTTGATTAGTCTTGAATCAAAATTGTTGGTTGTTAATCTCATATGGATCAATATACGAGGGGTTTATTACACCACCTTAAAACGAAAACTTCGAAATGAATGAAAATCAATAGAAATAAAAACACGCCACAAAAAGGAAATTGAAGAAATTTGAAAATGATAATGTACCTGAAATCCTCATGTTAGCAAGACCCTATTGTCACAAAGTTTTACATTCAGATGAGTTAGATATTCATAAATAAAAATTATTCTCATAGAAGGAAATACACTTTTTCAAAAAAGGCACAAAAAGGCTTCGAAGTAACCCCAATATAGTGGATGCACAAGAAATTTACTCTCATCTTATCATTTCCTCCTCCCCGAAGACATGTGATCTAAACTACATACATAGGAATTTAACTCTTTAGCATATCCCCAAAAATGCAACAAAAATGTCGAGAAATTTATATGAGACAAATTATGTCTCATTTAAATGTTAACTGAGGGCTCGTAAACTTGTGAGATGCATGGATAACATGTGTAGGATCAAAGATCATGAATCATTGCACTTCTAAAGAAAAGGAATCATCCTCTAATCTAATCAAACATCAAGAAAATGATTCAAGAAATAAATATTAGAAAATCTCATTTTTTTCACTGTACTAATACTAAGTGTGACTATAATTCAAAGTCTCTACATATCATGTCCAAATTACTTATCTATGCATGAATATGACTATAGCCTAATTATTTCTTATATGCTATTTAATGAACGTATAAAATATTTTTGTATAAAAGAATCTAAAATGCTGATGAACAAACCATATTCAAGGGCTAGTGAATATTTCTATGTTTTAAATATCCTTATGAGGGTTAGGATTTGAGATTTAAAGAATTCTAGCCATTGTTCAAAATCAATTGAAAGATATCACTAAGAATGAGAAATAGGGTTTCGTTTTGGAAAATTATATAGACCACAGTAAAATTAATTACCAATCTCTTTGGACATGAATTTAGAAATGGATTTGCAGTACAATCATTCACCTTGAGTGTTCTTGTACTTGAAGAAAGTGAATTAGTCAATTCTAAAAAGGTTACAATGATTCCAAATTTAATTAAACTATAATAGCACAAAATAAATAAAAGAGGCATCATTTCAAACTAATATGAAGAATATAAATAAATGAATAAATATTAGAAAAAACAAAACAAGAATGGAAAGGAAAATGTTTTAATCTACCTAAATGTACAACTACATGATATAGTCAAATGCTATAATATAGAACCCAAATTGAAATCACAAACTAATCTATGTAAAATAAAATAAAAGACAATAAAACATTTCCAGGATCGAAGTTCCTTCCCTGGACAACATGCTTGGAGGAAAATCAAATCAAGCAACAACCAATGCACAATGTCTTCAACAATAAAATAGCTTCATATATTAAATATCATACCTCTGGTTATATAAGAAAAATGCTTAATTATTTGAATCTATAATACAATATAATAATAGATCTACATCGATCCATCCATCATTAATTTTCCTTGATTCATTTATGCAAAGAGCAGGTTGAAGTAATTTCCCCTATCTTGAAATTAGGAAAAAAAATTAAAAAAAAAAACCATTTTCTCTATTAAAGAATACGAATCAAGTGGATATCCTAAACATCAATTACCAACTAATCTCTAACCATAAGGGAACATAATTTGTCTATTTGTATTTGGCAATTTTTTTCAAATTTGGGTGCAACATGAAATATTGGAAAACCTTGATTAAAGAACCAACAATAACTCTCAAACTATGCTTTATTTTTTAAAACGACTCACATATTACTCAACTTGCAGAATCCTACCAAAAATCCCATGTTCCTAATTTACAAGACTTGCCTTCGCCTTCCAAGAAATTGTGTTCAAACATTAGTACCCAGAAATTTCAGCATATTTTGAGCATAATATTTAACCACAAGTTGGAGACTCACACATGTGTCCTCGATGCACTTTGAGGAATACAAAACCATATTGAGAGCCCGAGAAAGAAAACCCTTCTTCGTGATTTTCTCCCGAAGGTGTACCAATATGGTAATCTATTGTGCTGGCTACAAGTATTGCATTGTGCTATAGGAAATATGGAAATTAGCATCATAAAAAAAATTTAGAAAAATCCTCTTTAATCATAAAAAATGTAAGAAGACTGAGGTAATTAATGACAAGGGCACAAGGAGGGTATTTAATGAAGTTTTATGGCATAACGATTATGGATGAATGAATTGCGGAAAATGATTTAGGGATAATGGTTTTATTGAGTGAAAGGTATGAAAAAATTGGAACCCAATAATGTGATGAATAAGAGATGTTGTCACAAGATGACAAACAACAAATGTTGTTGGAACATGATGAAAAAGTAATGTTATCCCAATGTGACGAAAAATAAACATCATTGCAATATGGCAAAAAAAAAACACCGTTGCATTATGCCAAGCAATAAGTAATGTCACAATGTGATGAAAAACAAACATCATCACATTGTGAAGAATAAGAAAAAAATATCGCATTGTGATGAACAATAAAGGTCCTCACAATGTTATTCATAACAAATGATATGACCATGTCATGAACATAATATGTCATTGTGATTGGAAAAAAATAATAATTTCACAATGCAACAAGCAAAACCATTGGCAACCATGTTCAACCATGTTTGACTAAGTCAACGACACTCTTCCCTTAGTTCATTGAGGTCACACAAGGTCTGCCAAGGTCATATGTGGTTTACAATAGTCAATCGTAGACGACAAGGTCAGATGTGCTCAACATGGTTAAGATGGCCAGCCATATTCACCTAAGGTCAAACATGGCCAGTCACAGTCAACAGTGGTATTCGTTGTCAACATGGGAACCATGATTAACCATAACCATATATAGGTAGATGCTAGAGACCATAGTCAACCATTATTGAAAAAGCTCAACTAAGGTCAATCATGGTCATGTAGGTTAACTAAGGTCAAGCATGGTCATGTAACCTCAACCATGGTCAAACATGATCACCAAGTTCAACTTATCAAACCTTGTTCAACCATGCTCAAACACACTCAAGAATGGTCAACCATGTTTGTCTATAGTCAACCACAACTAACCATGGTCAAAATGGACTACTAAGTTCATGGTTAACCATAAGTTGATCATATTTAACGATAGTCAACCATGTTCAAACATGGTGAAACAAGCATAACCATGGTCAACCTGGTTCAACAATGTAACATTAATGTAGCAAAAATACAATATTACATTAATGGTTGACTATGGCTAATCATGGTCAGCCTCATCAACCCTCTTGAACCATTAATGTAATATTTTTTTATAGGTTCACACAATAGAGATTTCAACCAGTGACCTATGGCCACCAACACAAGCAATGCCTTAACAATGCACCCATTCACTATCTATCCAAAGCCCTATGTGAAACTATTAATGTAACATTAACATTAACATTAATGTAACATCAACCTTGGTTAACATCAGTCAACCATGGTCAACTCTATCAACCCTAGGTAACCATGGTCAACCCTCATCAACAATTTTTAACCACAGCCAACCATGGTCTACTAATCTACCCCATGCACAAGAAATATCAACTAGCACAATTGCATTAATAAAGTGATTGTTATACACAAATTTATATTATTTTTCACCTTTCATATGCCAATCAATTAATGTTAGTATAGGTGAAAAATTGAAAAATCACATTGATATATATTAACCATTTTATTAATATGATTATACTAATTTATAAACATATATATAATAATTATACATGATTTAATGTTGCCGTGTCTGTTTCTTTGGATGGTTTTTGTTTTGTCAACTTGTCTTCTATGGTGAAGTACTGAGTGAAACAGCTAAGGAATAAGATAGCTCCTCAATTAAAATATGGATGGGACTGAAAGGTTGTTGGGACTTCAAATTTTGTGCATTGTATGATGGATGCTCTTTTTTCTATATTACTTTCTTGCCCGCATTTACAGTTAAAACCGAATCTTTCTTTCTTGCCTGAATATACAGTTAAACCCGAATCTTTCCAGTTCTGCTATATGGTAAAATAATGTTTTCCTTTTTAAATCTCAAATCGAACCTTACCCATTCTGATATATGGTAAAATAATGGCTTTTTTTTCTAAATCTCAATTTCAATTGACAAGAACCTTTGAAATCTAAGTTTCATTGGAGAATGAAAGGGACAAGTTAGGACGGGTAGTTCGGTGCTAGGCAGGGATAATTCCCATTGCGGGTGCAATTTCAATGCCGTAGGGCAGAAAAAGTGCCGGTTATTTATGTAGGTGTCGGGTTTTTGTAAAACTGTATAACCCTCGATCACAGCAAATTCATAGGTTGCCATCGTGAAGATGTCCATACGTTATTTTTTATTGAAAATATGTGCTATCAGAAAAACAACAATCATTAATGGGAGCTATTAAGAATTTTATTATCATGATCACTGGAATTCGGATATATAAGTTCTCGGTTTTTTTTTTTAAACCGTGGATATATATATATATATATATGAGAGAGAATGAGATTGATTTTACCAATGTAAAACTCAATTCGATATTTGTAAAAATCCCTTTAAGTATTATATTTGGATTATACAATTTTATAAAATTGTTTTTTAAATATTTTAAAGTAAATTTAATAATAATAAAAAATCCTAACTCATAGACTCAAAGCATATTTAAAAGGAGGTAATATAGGGTCATAGCATCTTGAGAATAAAATCACTGGAGGAGGTAATGTCATAAATCATTTTCAGTTACATACATATATAGGTTGAGAAAATGTTATCGGGCCAATCATTACTTCTGAGTTCTATGACGTTCATGCTCTATAACGTAACGCATTACGAACAAAAAAGGAAAATCGTGAAAAGAAGTGGCATTCTGTGTACTGATCGGAACGCACAGGTTAGCTCCATGATAGAGGGAATACGGAGATAAGCATCATATGAAGAATGCTGAGCTTCGAAACATGTTTGTTAGACTTTGCATATACAATTAATTTACAGTTGGGCATGCCATATGATTCTCGACACTATTCCCGATACCAGCTACGGTTTATCCACCAATACCAACTATAACTGTTTTCTTCTATTCTATTTGTCACTGTTAATTCTAAATTAACACGCAACTCCCTGCACAATTGATCATGGTATTATAAATTGCGTTGCTATCCAGGCTAATGTCAGATAATAACAGATTCCTCTTTGCAAAGTCACAGAATAACAGAATTCTTTTGTGGATGTACTTCTCATTTGGGAACGTTATGAAGATGACTAAAGCATCTAGAATTTTATTTACTGCAGTTGTAAATTTTTGGATATTTGCCTGTGTGGCTGCAAATGCAGCTGGAGGACTCGCACTGAATTTCTATGACATGCCCTGCCCCGGAGTTTACAGTGCAGTAGGGAACGTAGTTGGGGAGTACATATCCAAAGCTCCAACTCTGGCTGCACCTCTTCTCAGAATGCATTTTCACGACTGCTTTGTCAGAGTGAGTATATTTCAGTTTTCACACTTGCTGCTATAATATACTTATGTACTTATAATGGCGCATTGGGAGAGATTAGAATTCACAGCAATTTTTAATCAATAAATTAATATGTTTGACAAGAAAGTGATGTTTACTGGTGAAGGGTTGTGATGGATCGGTTCTATTGAATTCAACAAAATCAACAAAGGCAGAGAAGGAGGCATTTCCGAATTTGAGCCTGAGAGGATTCCATGTCATCGACGCAGCTAAAGCTGCAGTGGAGAAAGTGTGCCCGGGAGTTGTGTCATGCGCCGATGTTCTCGCACTTGTCGCACGAGATGCTGTTCACATGGTATAGTACCTTATGACTCGTCACTCTACTCACTCAGTCACAGATTAGTTTCTTGTTCCATGAGTTTTCCTTTGATGCCCTCTCAGTACAGGATATTTACCTTCTTAATTCATTGATGCAAACAGTTGGGTGGCCCATTATGGAACGTTCCAATGGGACGCAGAGATGGGGTGGTGTCTATCCAGAACGAAGCTCTCACTAAACTTCCGCCGCCCACAGCGAATTTCACACAACTGAGATCAGTATTTGCCAGCAATGGTCTTGATGTGAAGGACCTGGTTGTGTTATCCGGTAAGTAATCCCCTACTTTTCATACTGTACGTTTTCTCTCCTTTTCTTAGTCTGTTATATGAGCGTTGACTTACGCTGTGGCATCATAATGACAGGTGCCCACACGATAGGGACGTCCCATTGCACCTCCTTTAGCAACAGGCTCTACAATTTTACAGGAAATGGAGATATGGATCCGTCGTTGGATAAAAATTATGCAGCTCATCTCAAGATAAAATGCAAGCCTAATGATAATAATACGATAGTGGAGATGGACCCGGGTAGTTTTCGAACATTTGACACGCATTATTACGTGAATGTAAAGAAACGTAGAGGTCTCTTTCAGTCGGATGCTGCGCTGCTAACGGACAACGAGGCAGAATCATATGTCAACACAGAATTGCAGTTCCTGTCTTTCTTCGCAGATTTTGCAGTGTCTATGGAGTAGATGGGCAGAATCGGTGTGCTGACGGGCAGTGCAGGCCAAATCCGAAAACACTGTGCTTTTACAAATTAAGTGGTCTTTAGCGTCTTTGCGTTTCGATTTGAAAATAATAAGCATCCTGCCAGACGCTTGCATGCGTTTTTCTCTTTCAATAAGTTGCAAACAATCCAGGTTCAGCGTCGTAGCTAGATTTTCAAATTTGGTTTCTGCCTTGCCAAGGTCTTCAGGTGTTTGTGAGTATTGGATTTATAATAACAGCCCAGAGAATTGTATGATTTCTGTCTTGCCAAGAACTTCCGGGTCGGTGCGTATTTAGTTTATAATAACAGCCCGCAGTATTGTATAATATGAACTAAAAATGTTGTGAAAACTGATCTTCGAAAACGGTTCCCGTTCAAAGTCATTTCTCCATTGCTTTGGAATTAACAAAGCAGACGTCTAAGTTGCAATGTCACCATTTTGACTTTCCATGAAAATATAAAGCATCATACATTTTACATTTTGCACTTTACTTAAAAAAAAAATTGTATTTACAATATTATTGTTTAATTTCTATTTTTTAAGTTTTGTGGTACTGTATCTTCAACATATTCAATATATTAACTTTAATAAACACAGAAAATTGATTTTGTGATTTTATATCAAAGAGTATTTTAACAAAACACCCAATCACATGGTCAATTTCTTAATTTATCAATACCATATGTTCAAAAAAAATTATATTTTCTTTTCTAAATTTTACTTATAAATATTTACTTTTTACAATATTATTAATTAATCTCTTAATTTATAAATACCATATACTAAAAAAAATCATATTTATTTGGCTATCATACTTGTTAATATCACATTTTTAAAATTAATTAACATAATTTAATTTGTAAATACTATTAAAAATATTTCAAAATATTTTATAAAAATTAAATTTTTTCTACTCACCAAATAATTATTAACCATTAAATTAAAATTCTAAGAAAATTATTCTAAAATAAACAAACTATTAACCATTAAATTAAAATTCTAAAAAAATTATTCTAAAATAAACAAACTATTAGAGAATAAAATATCTTTAATAATCTCGTGATACCAAAACTTTGGTTCGTAAGTTAGTTGAATTTTTATATATTTATTTTTTTTAATAAAATTTTAATTTTTAAAATAATTTTTATTAAGTTATATATATATATATATATATATATATATATATATATATATAATATAATATAAAATAAAATAAAATGAGAAAGATGTGAGTTTACTGTATGGATGTACCGAATGTAATTTTTTAAAATACATAAAAACTGATATTATAAAAAATATAATGTTTAATTGAGGTATATATTATTTCATATAAAGAAGAAATTGTTTATACCTAGTCGTGATGATGAATATACTGGTTGGTTCGAAACGCATGGACAATGTTCATTCTAATGTGATTATTACCGAAAGATTTCTCATAATTTAACAATGGATAACATAAGTCAAAAATCTATAAATAAGAAATTGTTTAATCACGCTTTTTTTTAATATTTAAATTACAAAGCAAAGTAAGTATGTGATTAAATGTGACTAAAAGATAAACAATTTTAATATGGATTACAAAAGATATAGGCTATTTCATGTTAGAAGTGTTTGGTTTCTAGATAAGGGAAAATAAAATTATTTTTCATTAGGTAAGTGATTATATTTTTGGGATGTAAGAGAATTTTTTTTTGGACATGAAGAAATAATTTAAGAATATATTTTTCAGTTGTAAAATATTATTTTTTATAGTTTTTTTTTTTTTTAAATAATAATGATGAATCAATGTTGTCAAATCTTATTAGCATAACTAATTGAGGATAGGCTTAGTGAGTAAGGAAATCGAGGATCAAAACTCACATCAAAACTCACTCGGGGTTGTTGTACCCTATGCTAGGGGAAGAGACATGCTAAAACTCACATCAAAATTCACTGGGGGTTGTACTCTATACTAAGAGAAGAGACATGCTAAAAAATCAAAAGGGTTGGTGTGGACCAAATAGAATACAATTCCAGAATGACTTTGACGACACAAATCAAGCCTAGAAAATTACAAACAAAAAAAATAACAAATCAATATATATTTTAATTGAAAAATAATAATAATTATTATTTTTACTAACAATTAATTTATAAATTTTATAATTTTCAAATAAAAATAATTATTAACATGTATAATTTGAGTGAGTTTAATAATTAAAAACACAAATTTAAAATAAAAATAAAAAATCATAGATTTAAAATTAGAAAAAATACATATAAACTATCTCATACACCATATAATTTTTAAATCATATATAAATGCATATATAAATTCAATTAAAATTATCACTTCCTTTGAATATAAAAATAAAATAAAATATAATTAAAATTAAAAAAATAAACAACAAATAAAGCTTTGCACACAGTGTGGACCAAAAAGGACCGAAAAGAAGGTGAATGTCGGAGAGTAAAGCACGACAGAAATCGAGAGGACATGGCCTATTTGGATTTCACTTTAAAGAAGCCAAACGCCATTTTAATTGGGCATCGAGAGGACCTGGCCTATTTCGATCACTTTAAAGAAGCCAAACGCCATTTTAATTGGGCTTGGGCTAATGTTGCAAATGGTCGCATGTGTATTGCAACGGTTTGACCGTTTGCTTTCCAATGTATTACGTAGGATAATATATTTGGTTTTTATTATGTGGATGATTATGTTGATTTTGAAATAGGGTTTTAAATTTTTAATTTAATTGTTAATAATTATTAAGTGAATGGTAAAGATGTAATTTATGGAATATTTTTAATATAATATATAAATAAAAATTTAAAATTTATTTTTAAAATAATTATGTTGTTTTGCTTTTTAATTAAATTAATTAATTAAAAAAATTATTATATAAATATAAATTTGGTATCTAACTTGATTTTAATTTAAATACTTTGATTTGTGAATAATATATAATTTAAACGTATAAATTCACTTAAAAAATATTAATTCTTTTAGTTACTAAAAAATAAAGTAGCAAATAAAAGTGTGTACACAATCCTTAAAAAAGAAAAAAAGAAAATTGGATATCCTACAGTAAAGAATCATAGACATCGAGAGGACATGGCTTATTTGGGTTTCACTCTAAAGAAACTAAATGCCATTTTATTTAGGCTGGAAAATGTTGACTCATGGCTGTCATAATTTTGTGTGTATTGTGATTATTTGATTGGTTGTGAATGAATTATGGTACAATATTTTTTTATGTTTATGAAATATGTTAAAATATTTTTATTAGAGTATATAGATTTAAGGTTGAGAATTATTTTCAAAGTAGTTGTGTTTTTTTTTTTTTTTTAATTAAGTTTATTAAATAAATAAAAATTTGTTATATTAATAAGTGTTGTATGAAATGAGTTATAAATTTTTGAGCATGTGGTATTCATAACTCATGATATTTCTCCTTGGTATTATAATAAAATATAATAAAACATTAATAATTTTCATGGTAAAATGTTGATAAATATATATGTATAATAATCTTGTTCTATATTTTTTCAAATGTATATATGTTTAACTTATATATTAATTTTTTTTTATAATCATAATAATATAATTTAGTTAGTTTTTTTATTATTTTTTACTTTTAATAATGTGAGATGTATTAAGATATAAGTGATTTCATGTTTATTATGAATTGATGTCTATGACATTTTCTAGCTATTTAATTTATATGGCTACACCCATTTTAGTTGTGTTGGTTATTTGCGTCACATAGCTTGGAATTTTTTTCTCATTCCAAAGTCAATTTAATATCATACATGGTATAGTTGGAAATTTTTCCTATTCCAAGGTACACAAAGTAGAGTGTAAATATGAAGGATATATATGGTTAAGATGAATGTAAAATTTCCTTGGTAGCTTTTAAATAAGTTAATTATGTTTTTGAAGAATTATAAAAATTTTAAAGGGATTGACTTTGTTCTTTTTTAATTACAAATATCTAGAGAGTGCAATTATGGATTTAATCTAGATTGTTAAAATGTGACTATGGAATATTGAATGTTACATTAAAAGAGTATAAGTTACTTATAGTCATTTATGGTTCTATTTATCTCCCTCCTCTCTTATTCTCTATATCTTTCTCATTCTGTATGTTGTGAAGCCAACTCCAAAAATAGAAGAAAAGAGATATCAACGCCTTAGAAATAATCCATTTCAAGGGGGCAACCTCCAATACATTACATGAATGAACAATTCTTGGATGATACAAATTACAAAACCTCCTTTCTATATATAGGAGTCCATGGGGCCACAATGTAATCCTAGACGACCTAACAATAATAATTTAAGGGCATAATAATAAAAATATGGGGGTTATATGGGTACAATAATAACAATAAGGGGGTTACATTAACAACAATAAGGGACTATACTAGTAATATAGGGACCTAACATGTCCCTCTCCTTCAAAAAAGTGTTGTCCTCAATGCTTGAGTAGCTCTGGGTGCTTTTGTATAAAATTCTCATCCTCCCATGTAGAATCTTCAGTGGGTAAGTTCTTCCACTTGATGAGATACTCTAAAATTGTTCGATTCCGTAGCTGTCGAATTCTTGTTTCCGTGACCGCTTCACGTTCCAATATGATTTTTCCTTCCTCATCAAGTTCTGGCAATATTGTTTGAACTGGAAGATTTTAACCTATAACATTCTTTAAGCATGAAACATGGAAAACTTCATGCACTCGTGAAGAAGCAAAAAGCTCCAATTTGTATGCCATAGTACCAATCTTTTGCAACACTTTGTAAGGACCATAGTACTTTGGCGATAATTTATTATCCTTCTTAGCTTGCTTGAGGGGCATTTTTTTGTATGGTTGTAGTCGTAAAAATACCCAGTCTCCTACATCAAAACTTCTCTCGTTGCGATGTTGATCTGCCTGTTGTTTCATTCGATTTTGTGCCAAATTCAGGTTATCCTTTAAGAGTTGGAGAACTTCTTGTTGATGCTCGATGTGATCTTCCACTGCTTGAACCTTCGAATTTTCCCTCAAAGATGATGTGATGGATGGTGGATGATATCCATAAAGTGCCATAAATGGGGTCATTTTTGCTGCAGTATGGAAGGAAGTGTTATACCACCATTCAATGAGAGGTAACCACTTGACCCATTGTGTTTGTTTATCAGATACAAAAAAGGAAGATATCCTTCCAAAAATTTATTCACTATCTCAGCTTGACCATCGCATTGAGGATGATAAGATGAGCTATGAGCTAATTGAGTACCCAAACAAGAAAATAACTCCGTCCAAAAATTTCCAGTAAAAATGGGATCTCTGTCGCTCACAATAACCCTTGGGTTTTCATGTAGCTTTTGAATTGTGTCCATAAATGTAGTAGCAACTGTACTTGCTTTAAATGGATGAGATAATGCACAAAAGTGTGCATACTTGGTAAGTCTATCAACTACCACCATGATGACACTCTTTCCTTCGGACTTAGGTAAACCTGTGATAAAATCCATTGAAATCTCCTCCCAACGTTGACTTGGAATGGATAAAGGTTGTAGAATTCCCAGGGTCTTAATTGTCTCAACTTTATTCTGCTGGCAAACCAAACATTCCGCCACAAACTTTTGAATATCAGATTTAAGGCCATCCCAAAAAAATTCTTTCTTCACCCTGTGGTAAGTTTTTAAAAATCCTGAGTGTCCTCCTAAAGGAGAAGTGTGAAATTCCAGAAGAATATTTTGTTTAGTTGGGAATTCTTACAAAGATATAAGCGATCTTTGTACCATAAGGAATCATTTTTCCAACTAAATGTATCAGATGTACTAGGATCTTGCTGCAACTTTTGAATGAGTGTCCATACATCTTTGTCCTTCTTCCATTCATCTCTTGCTTCGGTTATCCAATCTGGTTGGATAAGAGAAATGGCACAAAGCAATGCTTCCACCTCTTCATTCTTTCTTGAGAGTGCATCTGCAACAACATTAAGCTTTCCTTTTTTGTAGATTATTTCAAAGTCATAACCCAACATCTTTGTGACCCATTTTTGCTGCTCTTCTTAAGATATTCTTTGTTCCAAAAAGTGTTTAAGACTATCATGATCAGTTTTTACCTTGAAGTGTCTTCCCATTAGGTAAGTTCGCCATTTCTTTAGTGCATGCAGTATTGCTAACATTTCCTTCTCATAAATAGGTTTCCGTAAATACTTTCCTTTGATTGGACGACTTTCAAAAGCAATGGGTCTTCCTTCCTACATTAAAACAACACCAATTCCATTTCCTAAGGAATCACATTCCACAATAAAGGTTTTTGTGAAGTCTGGCGTAGCTAAGACCGGTGCTAGGTACATTGCCTTTTTAAGATGTTCAAAGGCCTTAGTTGCTTCAGGAGTCCATGAAAATGCATCTTTCTTCAATAATGTTGTTAGAGGTGCTGCTATTCTCCCATAATTCTTAACAAACTTGCGATAATACCCTGTTAACCAAAGAAATCCTTGCAACTGCTTTATGGTTGTGGGGAATTTCCATTCCTTAATGGATTTAATTTTGTTAGGGTCTACCTTAACACCCTCATGAGATACAATATGACCCAGATATTCCACCTCTTGTACTCCAAAGAAACATTTGGATGTTTTTGCATATAATTGTTTCTCCCGCAATAGTTTGAGCACCCTGTCAACATGTTCAACATGATCCTTCCAAGACCTGCTGTAGATTAGTATATCATCAAAAAATACTAGCACAAATTTTCTAGGAAGGGTTTGAAAATGGAATTCATCAACCCTTGAAATGTAGAAGGTGCATTGGTAAGGCCAAAAGGCATGACCAAAAATTCATAATGATCCTCATGAGTTAGAAATGTTGTTTTTGGAATATCTTCAGTCTTCATTCTAATTTGATGATATCCCGAACGAAGATCCAACTTGGTAAAATAAATTGCTCCATGTAATTCATCCAATAATTCATCAATCACAGGAATGGGAAATTTGTCTTTAATGGTGAGCTTATTGAGCTCCCTATAACCCGGACACATTCGCCATGATCCATCCTTCTTGTGTACCAACACTACAGGAGCAGAGAAAGAACTTTGACTAGGTTGAATTATACCCGCCTCTAACATTTCTGCAATCATACGTTCAATTTCGCTCTTTTGGAAGTAAGGATATCTATAAGGCCTGATGTTTGGAGGAACACTTCCTGAATCAAATGAATAGCATGATCATGATCACGAATAGGTGGGAGTCCTTTGGGAGTTTCAAACACCTTGGAATGATTGTCCAAGACTTGTTGGAGATCTGCAGAAATAGATGATTTTGATGTTGGAACTTCTAGTGAGCATAATTGTGCAATTACACCTCGTTGTTATTTCTTTAGAAGCTTTTTCATGACATTAGAGTTTATTATCTTTCCCGGCTTCCTTGCAATACCCCGTAATTCGACTTCCTTTCCTTCTGAAAAAATTTCAAGAAAATTTCTTGAAAATTAAAAGCTACCGTCCCCAAAGATTGTAACCATTGTACTCCTAGTACAACATCAACACCTCCCATAGGAATGGAAAGCATTGGAATATTCAATACATATTCCCCCA
This sequence comes from Pinus albicaulis, assembly GCA_034641835.2. Classification (NCBI taxonomy): domain Eukaryota; kingdom Viridiplantae; phylum Streptophyta; class Pinopsida; order Pinales; family Pinaceae; genus Pinus; species Pinus albicaulis. The sequence continues at coordinate 956,137,924 of CM076577.1, read as the reverse complement.
TGGTTAGCTTGATATTGTGGCATTTTCCAGAGAAATTTATAGTTCCTCCATTTGCAACCATCACTTGACATTCTGGTGCTGGGTATAGGAAACAATTTAATTCCTTGGCTACCTTACAATGAATAAAATTATGGGTGCTACCCGAATCAATCAACACTATTACCTTTTTCTTCTTGATATGTCCTTCTATCTTGAGAGTTTGAGGAGTGGTAATTCCTGCCAGTGCATTACACGATATGGTCGGATTCATTTCTTCCTCTTCTAGGGATGGTTCCTAGTGTATATCCTCTTCTTGTTCATTTTCTTCTTCCTCTTCACAATCTATGTAAAATAATTTCTTCTCAACACACTTATGACCTTTAGTGTATTTTCTATCACAACTGTAGCAAAGCCCTTTTTCTCTTTTTTCTTCCAATTGTTGTGGTGTCAACCTTGTAGGTTGTGGAAATATAGGCATAGCAACACTTCCTTCTTTATAGAAGTGAGTGGTAGGCTTCCTTGTCGCCATGAATTTACATTCAATTTTTCTTGCCAACCTGAATTCCTTCTCCAATGAATCAGGTTCCAAAATGTGACCTTCATGTTGGATGTTATCCTTTAAAGTACCTATGAAGAGATCAATCATGTGTTCCTCTGGAATATTAGTTACCCTTATATTCAATTTTTGGAAGTCCTCAATGTGCTCCCCCACTAAACCCTTTTGTTTGAGATTTATCAATTGGCTAAAGAAGGTGTTTCTCTTTGTATCCTCATAATGTGCTATCATTTCCTCCGTAAAAATCGACCAAGTGACAATTTTTTTACGGGAGCAAAGCCATCGATACCATACAAATGTATTTTGTTCTAAATGTAAAGTTGCAATGCGTACCTTTTGTGTGTTTTGCACATTATGGAGATCAAAATATTGCTCCATCTGTAGTATCCATGTTACAGGAACCTTTCCATCAAACTTCCTCATATCCATTTTTGGAATATGGTGGTTCTTCCCGCCAACATTAGAGTTTATGAAGTCACGATTAACATTTATTTTGTTCTCATCATGAGTTTCCTCTACTATCTTTTCACCATTAGGAAACATTTCTTGTATCAATTTTGTCAAACCTTCCATGTCTGCTTTTAGATCATTCTTCATGTTTTCCATGTTTTCTTTCATTTTTTCATCGATCTTAGCTTCCATGTCATCCATCTTAGATTCCATGCCATCTATCTTAGATTCCACACCTTTCTTAAAACCATCCATCTTCGCTTCTACGCCTTTCTTCAAAACATCCATTTCATTTTTTGTGCACTTGCTCTTGTAATTTTGATAGATCATGTTGGAATTATTCATCTTCATGATTCATAGTAGAGCCTTTTGAAGGCTTAATGGGTGTTGAATTATTTTTACGGGGCATTTTATTTTTGAAACCAATACTGATATATATTCTACAATATTCTTATGGAATCAATTCAAATTGATTCTTCAAACAAGACTCATGCAATTCGTAAAGAAAATACACACCTTTTTCTTGCTTTTGAGGAGCTTGATATTGAAATTGGATTATCTTTGTGATTGCGGATCTTCAATATCTAAAATTTGGCACTGAGGTAGATTTCTGAATTATCTTTCGAATGCCACAGGTCTGACTTGATTTGGATTCTCCAAGGAAAAGTTATGTCCAGTATCCCACAATGACCTAATTATGGACTGGTTCAGTAGAGCGAACTTGTACGACTTTCCATGTGTCACTGTTTTTTATTTTAGCTCTGAAATTGATAGCCAAGAAACTACAGTCCATGTACTTGTGATCGATTTTTACGGCACTCCAATCCGATTCTCAGAGAGAGAGTTATGAAGATTTTCCCACGATGACCTCTTTGAGATGAAATTCAGGATCCTAAAAAAGCACTACCTTCCACAGATCATATCTCCGACAATATTGTGAACCAAGCTCTGAAATTTTGTGCCGATTTTCCTCAGGATTTCAGCTTTGCGCCCTAAAAATTTTAGATTCTAAACTTTCGTAGAAAAAAATTTATAGCACAAATTCCACGATGACCTGTTTATATTAAATTGAGGAGCCTGCAAAAGGACCTAACTTCCATAGATCATATCTTCCAAAACATTGCGAACCAAGCTCTAAAATTTTGTGACGATGTTCCTAGGATTTTGGCTTTGCACCCTAAAAATTTCAGCTTCTGAAACTACGTAAAAAAAAAGTTATAGTGAAAATGCCACAATGACCTGTTTGGAGCAATGAAACCCTAGAATCCAAAGCTCTAATACCAAATGTTGTGAAGCCATGTCCAAAAATAGAAGAAAAGAGATATCAACGCCTTAGAAATAAGCCACTTTGAGGGGGAAACCTCCAATACATTACATGAATGAACAATTCTTGGATGATACAAATTAAAAAACCTCCTTTCTATATATAGGAGTCCATGGGGCCACAATGTAATCCTAGACGACCTAACAATAATAATTTAATTCACAATAGTAACAATATGGGGGTTATAGGGGTACAATAATAACAATAAGGGGGTTACAGTAACAACAATAAGGGACTATACTAGTAGTATAGGGACCTAAGACTGTCACTATCTCTTTCTCTCCATATCCATTTATCTCTCTCTCTGCCTGACTACCACCACCCTCTCTCTCCCTATTCCTATCTTTCTCTATCTTTCTCTTGTTCCCTCAACCTCTCCTTCACCAAACCACTTTTTAACATACACCCAAACTCTATTTTGTAGATGGTGTATTAAAAATGGAGGGTTAATTGTTGGTGATGAGCAGTGAAGTGTATGGAGTGCATAGTAGGTGAATTCTTCTTAAAATTTTAGTGATTTAAAGACTGTTATACAAGTTTCACAGAAATTTTACCTTTACATGAACATGAATGTGCTATAGGCTAAAGTAAAAGTTATGGGGAACATGATGTAGGTTGGTGGAAGGCTAAAGGTGCCGCATATCAATGTTGAGAGTTGCTAAAGGTAAGAAAGAACTAAAAATTTTCAATGTTGATCTGCTAAAATAGACTAAATTAGATCATGCTTAAATAATCTAAACTTAAGGAACTCTAAATATTATAGAGTATTTTACTTTCTTTATTTTAAAGGAAATGAATAATGGTTACTAACTAGATGTGAAAATTAAGCATTAAAATGATCCAGGGTGCATTTAATACATCTCATGTCCGAGGAGGCTTTTGGAATTACAAAAGGTTGAGAACTTGTAGTTTACTTCCACCCAAATGTATCCCAAGGTTCAATTTTACCAAAAAATGGACCTACATGTTATTATATACCTCTCATAATTGACATACTACAAGAAGGTGAAGTGCTCCTATAGACTTTACTAAAAAGGCTACAATTTTTTCTTAATTCCATTAAAATTTATACTCTTTTTCAATATCCCTTATTGATGAAATTCAATATATGTGAGTGGATTTACTTAAAGTGGAACATAGAATGAAATCATGAGATGAATAAACACTAATGAAAACCATTAACCAATGTGAGACAAGTGATAGATAATGTAAATGAGTGTCAAGTTATAAGAGTGCATTCTATTGTGTGCGAATAAATGTGTTGCAGTCGAATCATGTGCAGGATATGAAAATAAAAATACATTGAGGTCTCCCCTTATTTTCAAAGAGGAAATATGTCATTGATGTATGAAATATTAAAGACACTGAAAATGATATCTAATTTTGGTCCCATATAAGGTGTTGAAGTTGATGGGAGAAGATATGTTGGAAGGCGGGACTTAAGAAATATTGCACCAACCAAATCAAGCATAATATAAAATATATTTTGAAGAAATATAATAAAATATTGGAACCAACATGAACTTATAGAACATATTATAAATATTTCCCACAAGAATCTTAGTTTTCAAGAAAGACTTGTGCCTAGTTGGGCTAGTTACCTAATTTTTACAACTAATCTTATTGTTGTCTTTCATTAGAGGAAACTTCAGCCTAAAAGTTCCCATGAAATTTTCACGTAATTTCCATGTCAAAATATTTAAACCAATAAAAATATTTTAAATTTAAAAAGAGGTACATGTAAGTATTTTGGAGGGAAAAGAAGAAAAACTACGTCTTTTAATTGCAATTTTGGCTTATCTCCTTATAGGTTTACTCAAATTTTAAGTGTAGACACTTCTTGGATGCAAAATTAAATTCGAAATCCAACGAGTACCCATTATGCACACTTTTGAGAAGACCTAGATTGATAAAAATTGAAGATACATTATAAAAACAACACACATTTTTAATGTGTCTTCAATTTTTATCAATATGGGTATTCTCAAAAGTATGCATAAAGGGTACTCGTTGGATTCGGAATTTAATTCAACATCCAAGGTGTGTCTATACTTGAAATTTGATTAAACCTATAGGGAGATAAGCCAAAAATACAAGTAAAAAAATTAGTTTTCTTATTTTCCCCCCAAAATTCATAACTCTTATTTTATTATTTTTCCTTAGGAGGCCACTTTTAGGATCAAATTTCCTCCAATGAATGTTTTATTTATTTATTTATTCTATCCTACCCTAAGTGAAAAAGACGATTCATTTCAAGAGTGAGTGCATTTATAATGAATCCATGTACGTAATAGGGTTACAAATATTCTCATGTTCAAGTTTGAAAAATATGCTTTAATATATACTAGAACATGAGGAACCTACTGCAATAATTGTTGCTACGTTATGAATTTTTGAATAATGAAGTGATGATTTAATTTGATAGTTGTTTGGAACAAAATTTAAATGTAGTCATCATGCCTTTGGTTTGTATTTTCACCACTTTGCATGTCCTCCACCATGCCATTTAGATCTCCTGATATTTGTTGATTACTCCCTTGAATGCATAAAGGATCTAAAGATAGGCATGGAATAAATTCCTTTATCTCCAGCTCCAATATATGCTCTTCGTCAAATGCTTTTGATGGTTATTTTGTTTCTTTTGGATGTTTCTCATGTAGTGCAGGTATGTTCGTGATTGTTGTCAGGATGTTCTCCTCCTGAGATGCATATATGTTTTTGGCTACTACCAGGACTTGATAAATTTCTTGGAGTAACATTATTATAAATATTGATTAGCCAAGAATCCATATTTTTGGTTTCTAATACTATATGGATATACGGGGGATTTATTACAACACCATAAAACAAATAATTCAAAATGAATGAAAAGAAATAGAAATGAAAACATGCCACGCAAAATAAATTGAAGAAATTTGAAAATGATCATGTACCTGAAATCCTCATGTTAGCAAGACCCTATGGTCACAAATTTTTACTTTGAAAGGAGTTAGATATTCATAAATAAAACTAACTCGGATAAGAGGAAATAAACTTTTCAAAAAATGCACAAAAAGGCTTTGAAGTAACCCCAATATAGTGGATGCACAAGTTCTTTCCTCTCGTATTATCATTTCTTCCTCCCAGAAGACATGTAATCTAACTACATACATAGGCCTTTAACTCTTTAGCATATCCCGAAAAATGCAACAAAAATGTCGAGAAATTTATATGGGATAAATTATGTTTCATTTAAATGTTAACCGAGTGCTCGTAAGCTTGTGAGATGCATGGATAAAATTTGTAGGATCAAATATCATGAATAATTGAATGTATAAAGCAAAGGAATCATCCTCTAATCTAATCAAACATCAAGAGAATTATTTAAGAAAGAAATATTAGAAAATTTCATTTTGTTCATTGAAACGATACTATGTGTGACTAGAATTCAAATGCTCTACATATCATGTCCAAATTACTTATCTATGCATGAATATGACTATAGCCTAATATTTATTATATGCTATTTAGTGAACTTATAAAGTAGTTTTGTATAAAGGAATCTAAAATTCTCATGAACAAACCCTATTCAAGGGCTACTGAATAGTTCTATGTTTTAAATCTCCTTATGAGGGTTAGCATTTGAGCATTGGAGAATTCTAGCAATTGTTCACAATCAATTGAAAGATATCACTAAAATGAGAAATAGGGTGTCCTTTAGGAAAATTATAAAGACCATGATAAAATTAATTACCAGTCTCTTTAGACTTGACTTTGGAAATGGATTTTAAGTACAATCTTTCACCTTCACTGTTCTTGTACTTGAACAAAGTGATTCAGTCAATTCTAAAAAGGTTACAATAATTCCAAATTTCATTAAACTATAGTAACACAAAATAAATAGAAGATACATCATATCAAACTAATATGAAGAATATAAATGAATGAATAAATATAAAAAAATGGAAAGGAAAATGTTTTAATCTACCTAAATGTACAACTAAATTATAAAATCAAATACTACAGTATAAACCCCAAATTGAAATTGCAAACTAAAATAAGTAAAAGAAAATACAAAACAACAAAACATTGCCTAGATCGGGGGTCCTTCCCTACCTAGAAAACATGCTTGGAGGACAATCAAATAAAGTCACAACCAATGCACAATCTCTTCAACAATAAAATAGCTTCATATATTAAATATCATACCTCTCATTGTAGAATAACGATGCTAAACTATTTGAATCTATGATACAATATCATAATATAACTACATCCATCCATCAATCATAAATTTTCCTTTCTTCATTTATGTAAAGAACAAGTCGAACTAATTTCTGCAATATTGGAATTAGGAAAAAACTTACAAAACAACCATTTTCTCAATCTCAAATAAAACAAATCAAGTGGATATCCTAAAAATCAATTACAAACTAATTTCTAACCATACGTGAACTTAATTTTGCTATTTCTATTTGGCTTTTTTTTTCAAATTTGGGTGCAACATGAAATATGGGAAAACCTTGATTAAAGAACTAGCCATAACTCTCAAACTGTGGTTTATTTTGGAAAACTACTCACATATTACTCAACTTGCAGAATCCTACAAAAAAAAAACCATGTTCCTAATTTTCAAGACTTGCCCTCACCTACTCAGAAATTACGTTCAAACATTACTACCTAGAAATTTCTACAAATTTGTAGCAGAATCTTTAACCACAAGTTGGAGGCTCACACATGTGTAATAGGTGCACTTTTAGGAATACAAAACCATATTGAGGGTCTTAGAAAGAAAGCCCATGTTCGTAATTTTCTCCCAAAGGTGTACCAATAGGGTAATCTATTTTGTTGGTTACAAGAATTGCATTGTGGTATAATAAATATGGAAATTACAATCATCAACAAAACTTAGTAAAATCCTCTTAAATCATAAAAATGTAAGAAGACTGAGGTAATTAATGACAAGGGCACAAGAAGGGTATTTAAGGAAGGTTTATGGAATAATGATTATGGATTGTGAATGAATTGTAGAAAATTATTTAGGGATAATCGTTTTATTGAGTGAAAGACGCAACAAATTTGGAACCCAAAAATGTAATGAATAAGAGAAGTTGTCACAATATGATGAACAACAAATGTTGTTGGAACATGATGAACAATTAATGTCATCCCAATGTGATGAACAATAAAATTAATTTAAATATGGCAAAAAAAACACCATTTCATTGTGCCAAGCAATAAGTAACATCACAATGTGATGAAAAAAAAACATCATCACATTGTGATGTATAAGAAAAAACATCAAAATGTGATGAAAAATAGATGTCCTCACAATGTGATGCATAACAAATGATATGGAAATGTCATGAACATCATATGTCATTGTGATTAGACATCAAACAAGGTCTACCAAGTTCATATGTTGTTGACCATATGCAATCGTATAGGACAAGGTCAAATATGTTCAGCATGATCAAGATGACCAACCATGTTTAACTAAGGTTAAACATGGCCAAATCACGGTCAACAATGGTATTCATTGTCAACATGGGAATCATGGTTAGCCATAGTCATATCTAGGTAAATTCTAGAAACCATAGTCAACCATATGCTTACCATAGAAAGCCATTATTGAATAAGCTCAACTAAGGTCAAACATGGTCATGTAAGCTAAACTAAGGTCAAACATGGTCACATAAGCTCAACCATGGTCAAACATGGTCATGAAGTTCAACTTAGCAAACCTTGTTCAACCATGCTCAAACACACCCAAGCATGGTCAACCATGTTTGTATATACTCAATGATCCCAAAATATTTAGCTTCAAGATGGAATAAAGAATTACATGTAAAATTGCATCTTAACCATGACACTTAAAATGCATGAAAGAAGAAGAGAAAAGCACATAAAATCATGAAAAGAAGACAAGAACTTGATATTGGAGTTTGTCCAGGAGGGACTACATCTTCGGTTCCTACTCAATCAGTGGGGAGGCCCTCTTTCATTAAGTGTCAAATAAAATGAAAGTATAAGCATCAATGTAAAATTACACCTTTATACCTCCAATCTATAAACTAGCCGAAAAATGGAGACCTTTTTTGCAGAAATGGATGGCACCATCGGATTCCTGTCACTGAGAGGTGTATGATCCTTATAAAATTTTCCCAATTTAGACACTAGTAAAATTTAACCCCTTTGAAAGTTGAGCTAAAATCATTGTTCCACCTGCCCCTGGAAAGGCTCAGGGTTCTGCTGCCCACCTCAATCTCTATGTCGCTCCTGGTCTTCCTGGCGCATCTAAGAAATGAGAGGTTTAATATAAAATTACGGGCGGACTTCCCAAAGTCGTTGTGCGCAATGGTTAAGATTTGGTTTGGAGGGGAGGAGGTGAGGCAGTCAAATCCCACCCCCTCCCGAAATAGTGGCGTATAGTTTTAAAATCCCAATGAATTTTTTGTTGCGGGGGTGGGGCAGACCCGCATCGGGTGGCCCGCCCATCTTCGCCATTATACATATATGGTATGTAAGGGTTGGGGAGGCGGCGTCATGACCGTCGCCCCCACCCAAAATAAATTGCTTTGTTTATGCTTTGGGGTATGGCATGTGGGTCTGGCAAGGCCATGGCCCGCTCCTCCAAAAAATTGTTTTTATTTTTTTATTTTACAATAACAATATGCCATTTTTAAAAATTTTGGAAACTAACTGAAGGAGACAAATAAACGAGCCCACAATTTCACCCGAAATCCAACCACCGAAAAACTTCCAAATTGTTACCTCCTTAACTTGGTACATAATCAAGCCAACCCAAAAAATTTGAATACCTCTAAATTTCACATACGAACTCAGTTTGACGAATTGTTCACACCGTTGTGATCAGGACGACGAGATCTATGCTTTGGTCCTGGTTCAAAAGAATTCTGATCAATTTGATATTTTAACTTTCTCCTTAAGCCACTTGTACTTGAACCTGTACAATCCTCCTGGATCACTCAACCATGGTCAAACATGGTCACGAAGTTGAACTTAGGAAACCTTGTTCAACCATGCTCAAAGACACTCAAGCATGGTCAACCATGTTTGTCTATGCTCAACCACATCTAACTTTGGTCAACATGGACTACCAAGTTCATGGTCAACCATAAGTTGATCATATTTAAGCATAGTCAACCATGTTCAAACATGGTGAAACAAGCTTAACCATGGTCAACCTTGTTCAATAATTTAACATTAATGTAGCAAAAATACAATATTACATTAATGGTTGACCATGGCCAATCATGGTAAACCTCATCAACCCTCTTCAACCATTAATGTAATATTTTTCTTGTAGGCTCACACAACAGATATTTAAACCAATGACCTATGGCCACCAACTACAAGGAGAGCCTTAACAATGCATCCATTCACTATCAATCCAAATCCCCATGTGAAATTATTAATGTAATATTAACATTAAAAGTAATGTAACATCAACCTTGGTTAAAATCACTCAACCATGGTCAACTCTATCAACCCTAAGTAACCATGGTCAACCCTCATCAACAATTTTTAACCATAGTCAACCATGGTCTACTAATCTGCCCCATGCACACCAAAAGTGAACTAGCACAACCACATTAATAAAGTGATTATTATACACAATTTTATATTATTTTTCACCTTTCATATGCCAATTAATATTATTATAAGTGAAAAATCATATATATATATATATATATATATATATATATATATATATATATATATATATATATATATATATATATATATATATATATCCGTGTTTTTTTGTTTGTTTGGCATGGTTTTGGATTTTTCCATATATATATATGATTTAATGTTTCCATGTTTGTTTGTTTTACATGGTTTTGTTTTTTTAATTTTCCTTCTATGGTGAAGTACTAAGTGAAACAGCTAAGGAATAAGATAGCTCCTCAATTAAAATATGGATGGGACTAATATAGTTGTTGGGACTTCAAATTTTTTGCATTGGATGATGCATGCTCTCTTTTCTATATTTCTTTCTTGCCTACATTTACAGTTAAAACTGCATCTTTCCTGTTCTGCTAGATGGTAAAATAATGTTTTCATTTTTAAATCTCAAATAGAACCTTCCCTATTCTAATATATGGTAAAATAATGGTTTCTTTTCTAAATCTCAATATCAATTGATAAGAACCTTTGAAATCTAATTTTCATTGGAGAATGGAAGGGAAAAGTTAGGACGGTAGTTCGGTGCTAGGGCAGGGATGATTCTCATTGCAGGTGCAATTTCAATGCCGTAGGGTAGAACAAGTTTCGGTTAATTAGGTCGGTGTGGGGTTTTTGTAAAGATGTTTGACCCTTGATCACAAGAAATTCATAGGTTGCCATCGTGAAAATGTCCATACGTTATTTTTTATTGAAAATATGTTCTATTAGAAAAACAACAATCACTACAATATAAAGGGTGGTTTTAAGACGATATTTAAGACAATCTTTGGGTGAATTGTCTTAATTTGAGACAAAATAAAACTTGTATATTGTCTTAAATATTGTCTTTAAGAGGGTGTCTCAAATTAAATCATATTAAAATTAAATTGTCTTAAAATATTGTCTCTATAAAGACAATATATAACACAAGCATTTTTGTCTCTCCAAAGACAATTTCATTTTTGTCTCTCCAAAGACAGTTTCATTTTTGTCTCTCTAGAGATAGCTTCATTTATTGTCTCTCCAAAGACAATAGTTGGAATTAAAGACATATTGTCTTTATGGAGACAATGTTTTTAATCATATCTATTGTCTCTCTAGAGACAATATAAAACAATGAATCCAGAAACATACCTCACCATTAAAATAAATCAATATAAAATATTTAATTAAAAAGATCTACAATATCATTGAATAATCCATGTTAGGGTACAGTGGAATCGAACCACCAACCTCTTGCATAGCAGGTGCTCTTCCATTGAGCTAGAACCCTTTAAAGAATTATGTGAGGAGCTATGGTAGTCCTTGAAATTGTATAATAGGCATTGATTTTTAAAAAATGTTCAACACATAATGGCATAACCATTGTAAAATATATAATCATGCAAGCCCCTTTTTTTAACTTACTAAAAAAATAACACAATGGAGTTAGCTTTTTAACTTAATAAAAAAATAACTCAATGGATTTAGCTCACTGTGACACCCTTATAGCTTGACTTACACAAAAATATAATAATAAACAATAATATACAAACAAATTAAGCCATACAAATAAAATTAACTATAATCAGCACAAGAAATACAACCACCACCCAAAGAGCCACCAACTTGCTAGTAGGTAGTGATCAACATGTATGATCTATAGCCAGCTTCAAATTTCAGACCTTCATAGTCTTGAGTCCATCCAACCACCTACATGAATTAAGACAACATAGCCAAAAAAAATAATACTAATTAATACCGTAAGTGAAACTTTCAACAAATAACAGTAAGTAATAGCTTCACTACTTCTTGACAACTAACTTATATTAGGTAAGTTATTTCTTGACAACTAACTTATAACAAGTATTGTCAAATTTTAGAAAAAAGTTGAAGTGAAAAATGTATAAAAGATTGTTTCATGTTGCTCATGAAACCAAGGTTTCCATGCTCTTTTGATAGGAAGCTTAAGTTGATCCATACAATATCTGGTCGATATGATTGAGACTTGGGCATCAATATCTCCACTGCAACATTTTCAATAAACCAAAATTATATTCATATAATCAATTTTTTACTTATAACAGAGAAAAAAATCAAGGTGTTGGACAATGCGTGTCAGCTAAGTTCTAGTATGGCAATGCTTGCATACCTATATACCCATATGCGAAGGTCTCCTTCTATGAGTTTTTGATATATGGAGAGCACAGAGTCCAAGGCATCCTTCCAGGTGTCAAAGAGGGTGTAACTGCAAAATTTGAAGTATGTCATTAATTATTTGTGCCCCAGAAGGTGCAAAGAGAGGCTGATAGGGTATTTAAATTTAAAAAGTTGTATTTTGATTTTCTTAATCAAGAAAATAGCAATTGAAACATTTTAAATTCAAAAATTTGTGCTTTAATTTTCATAATCAAGAAAATAGCAATCGAAACATTAAATTTTAGTTTTTTTTTGTATTTTTTTCTTAATTTTTTAATATGTAAGTATATCAGAATTGGTTAAAAAAAGAATTTTGGAATTTCATCACAACAACTCGAACATTAAATACTGGACACTCAAAATGCCAATGCCTTCTAAAAATCATGAAAGTAAATTAATCATGTCATATTTTAAAGTAGTCTAACTAATAGATGAGATGGTCTTTTTTGGGCATCCCTTCCTTGTATATATTTTAATGAAAGGAAACTCGGATATAAATAAGGAATGGGAGCTATGTTAAATTTCTACTGCACTTGTTTTATTTTTTCTATGGTTGGATCAATTAAACATTTTCATTGAAGACAGCATTATGGTGTGAATAAAAATATCTGAGAGACTTCCTCATAATACCTTTTCTAGCACATGATTCATCCATGGGTGTTCACCATATTAAGTGCCAACATAATGAATTACTCCATTATGATAAACATCACGTATGTACAAGAGTTTCTTAAACCTCAATGGCCTTGGATGGAAAATGATACAATTACCTAGCTGCTGCCCTTGAGTGTTTACACCAAATGACTTTGAAAGGTGCTTGTACCCATATATTTTGAGATCAATTATTATTAAGTAGAAAAAAAGGTCATCAATCCTTAAAAATAATACATAAATAGGAACTGTTCACTTGTACAACAATACAGGGTCAGATTATAACATGAATCTTAATATAGCAACTTACTTCTATTCATTTGCTGCATTGCTTGCATCTGTCCCGAGATACTAAAGCACCTCCATTATCTATTTACATGGAAAACTGTCCATATCTTCCTATTTTTCATTTCATGAAGCAAGATTACAAAAAATTTATATCAAATGGCAAGATACATAAATAATTTTTTCTCACTAACCAACTGTCGAAAGACTGGAATTTTCTTGCTTACGTTACTCTGCTCTAGCTGCAAGACAATTGAAAAGTGTCAAGTGTTGGTACATGCTACTAGTTGCATATAATCACATATATGTATGAATCAGGATCAGTAAATAAATAATTGCTCGAAATCAATTTTCACAAACATCAACAGCTTATATGGAATACCTTTTGAAGTGAAGTGACATTAGAGGAAAACGAACAAGAGAAAGAAATTCATTTAGAGGTTCTAGCCTTTCTGCAAAGAATGTCTCGGGATTGCCTTCCTCTAGTTGTTGATTTACTGCTTCCCAACCATGAAAGCCATCTCCTTGTGTTCCCCAAGTCATAATAGCATCCATAACTCTTTCCTTAGAGTTCACTACAAAATGGGGGTGTTGCAAAAGTCATAATAATCACAATTCAAAATGTTTACTACGATTATCGACCTCTCCACATTCCGGATTTTTAAACACAGACAAGTCACCCTTGTTGTATTCACGGACGCCTACTACAAAATCAGGGTGGATATTGATCATGCAAAGAGGCATTGTTTATGTTTTCATTACTATTTGTTCCTTCTTGGGTCATTGGCCTTGACTAATTCAGTAATATGAAGTATTATGTGAAGGAGCTTGTGGATTGGGAGCACAAGTCTGTGAATATTTGGAAAAATACATGCTTGTGTGAATAATACATATGTTCTTCTCGGAGATGCCAAATTGCTTCATAAACACAAAGATAAATGCCTGGTGCTTAGCATGCCTCTATATGTTAATGTGATACACCAGATGCAAGTGATAAATAGTTAAAACTTTAAACTGAAGGATGATACACATTCAAATGGATTCAAATTTGTTTTCTTACTTGAGTTTAAATTTTACCTAGACTATACACTTTTCATTATGGCCATAGATTTACTATAATTGATTTATTAGACCTACTTAATCTGATGCTTTATATTCTTCAATATATTTTAAATCTATTTGGTTCTAGTTTTGTATTATTTTATTTCATATCGGTTTTTGGGTAATACAACTTCCCATTTCACTAATATAAATGTTTCTTTACTTTACCATGAAATTTTGAAGGGCACTGTAAGACTTATTTTTCGACCTGCCAAAGAAGGAGGTGGAGGTAATGCTCACATGATTTGTGAAGGTGCACTCAAAGATGCAGAAGCCAGATTTGAAAATCATTTTACACCTATTCAGTCAACTGGGACTATAGCATTAAAGCCCAGGGCCAATTTTGGTAGGGTCGGGCATTTTTGAAGTTGTTATAGAAGGAAAAGGTGGACATCCATCTATCCCACACATTACTGCAAATCCAATTTTAGCTACATCCTTTGCAATTTTGTGCCTGCTAAATATTGTTTCTCAAGAGAGTGATCCTCTTGAGTCTTGACAGTGTATGTATAACTCTTCTTCTATCTCGTTCTTGGTTGACTAGTTTCTTTCATTTTTAATAGTAGGTTGTAGTAACAATGTTTACAATTCAATCAAGGATAAATATTAAAGTTTCCCTATATAAATTTTCATCCTCAATTTTGAGAAAAGTATAATTATATTTGTGTGAGATTATTGATCAACATATATCATTTTTCTAGCTTTAGGTTTCAATGATCCCATATAATAACTTGTAGACCATCTTATGAGGCAAGAAATGGTACACTCTATAACAAACAATATAACTATAAAGGAAGAGAAACCCTTAGAAAAACTTGTAGGCCATATTACAAGGAAGTAAATGGTACAACCTATAACAAAGAATGTAACTGTAAAGGAATAGCATCCCCTCGAAATATTTTGTGAGTTTGGAATCTGTGAAATTGTTGGTTTACTTTCATAATTTGTTACAAGAAAGGATAAAAAATTAACCATACTAACAATGCCTAATTTTGTGTGTTACAATTAATGGAATATGTACAACACTATGAATAAAAGAAAACATCAATGGACCTATTTCTGGAGTTGCTTCCAGTCCTTTCTAACTTGGTACAAGGAAATTTTCTCTGCCTCTAGACTTGGTTAAGCAACAGAGTATTGTCTTCTACACGAATTGATTCCCCCCCACAAAGATTAAAAACAAAATCTATCATCAACTTTCTTCCATCAATGTCTGTAACCCAATCAACATCATTATAGTTGCTTCCCTCATTTCCTCACCCTCCAATTACTCTGGCTCAAACCCAATCCCTTAGTGCCTTATAGGCATGAAAATATATTTCAAATTTCTGACCAATGATTCAGAGAATGACTGAGCAGGGACGATATATAAGAATATTAAGTTGGGAAGACCATACAAGTAAAATTCAAAATCAAATAAACAGAGCTCTGCTGGACCAGGCATGAACCAACTTTAAATCCCACATTATTTGTCAGATTGTCAAACACTACACGGTACCCTTGCTGCTGGATATTGCCAACAATGGAGATCCCACCAGTGTTTCCAGCAAAGGAAAATAAGAAAATGGCAGAATTATCCACGGGAATGATATAATTAGTAGCAGGCAGGGAGGCATCAGCTTGACACTGGAAATGAAAGACCACAGTTGGGACTTTCATAGTTTTCAGTCCTGATAAATCATAGTAGGTATCAAACAAAGAAAACCCACCTACAGATTTTAGGTTACCAGTCCCTGCCCTGAAACCATACCTCATTGCAGTATAAGCAGACTTGACCAAACGAGCCACAGAGGTTCCAGATGCAAATGATAAATAGTTCAAACTTTAAACTCAAGGATGATACACTTTCAGATGGATTCAAATTTGTTTTCTTACTTGAGTTTAAATTTTACCTAGAATATAAGATTTTCATTATGGCCAGAGATTTACTATAATTCATTTATTAGACCTAATTAATCTGATGCTTTATATTCTTCAATATATTTTAAATCTATTTGGTTGTACTTTTGTATTATTTTATTTCATATGGGTTTTTGGGTAATACAACTGCCCATTTCACTAATGTAAATCTTTCTTTGCTTTACCATGAACTTTTGAAGGGCACTGTAAGACTTATTTTTCAACCTGCCAAAGAAGGAGGTGGAGGTACTACTCACATGATTCGTGAAGGTGCACTTAGAGATGCAAAATCTAGATTTGAAATGCATTTTACACCTATTCAATCAACTGGGACTATAGCATCAAATCCCAAGGCCAATTTTTGCAGGGTCAAGCATTTTTGAAGTTGATATAGAAGGAAAAGATGGACATTCAGCTATCCCACACATTATTGCAGATCCAATTGTAGCTACATCCTTTGCAATTTTGTGCCTGCCAAATATTGTTTCTCAAGAGAGTGATCCTCTTGAGTCTTGACAGTGTGTGTATAAATCTTCTGTTGTCTCGTTCTTGGTTGACTAGTTTCTTTCATTTTTAATAGTAGGCTGTAGTATCAATGTTTACAATTCAATCAAGGACAAATATCAAAGTTTCCATATAACTTTTCATCCTCAATTTTGAGAAAAGTATAATTATATTGGTGTGAGATTATTGATCAATCTATATCAGTTTTCTAGCTTTAGGTTTCAATGATCCCATATAATAACATGTAGACCATCTTACGAGGTAGGAAATGGTACACTCTATAACAAAAAATATAAATGTAAAGGAGGAACAACCCCTATAAAAACTTGTAGACCAACTTACAAGGAAGGAAATAGTACAACCTATAACAAAGAATGTAACTGTAAAGGAATAGCATCCCCTCGAAATATTTTGTGAGTTTGGAATCTTTGAAATTGTTAGTCTTCTTTCAAATATGTTACAAGCAAGGATAAAAAATTAACCTTAATAACAATTCCTAATTTTGTGTGTTACAATTAATGGAATATGTACAACACTATGAATAAAAGCACCCATCAATGGACCTATTTCTAGAGTTGCTTCCAGTCCTTTCTAACTTGGTATAAGGCCATTTACTCTACCTCTAGATTTGGTAAAACCACAGAGTATTGTCTTCTACACCAATTGATTTCCCCCCACAAAGATTAAAGACAAAATCTGTCATCAACTTTCTTCCATCAATGTCTGTAAAACAATCAACATCATTATAATTGCTTCCTTTATTTCCTCGCCCTCCAATTACTCTAGCTAAAACCCAATCTCGTAGTTCCCTACAGGCATGAAAATATATTTCAAATTGCTGACCAACAATTCAAGATAGGATTTTACAAAAACCTACTAAACCCTTCCTTCCCTTGCATGACAATATATGGCTCAGTAATCATTCTCATTAGGAAGGAATAAGGCATTATACTAGGAGATAGATGCCCCCACACAAACCTTTTTTTTAGGCCATCAACATTAACAAGGAAGGAAATTGCACAAGAAACTTGCAACCATGTTCTAATCAAGTAGTTGACAGCAACAAGATAAAAAATCGTGGTTACTAGCACCTGAGAGACAGAAAAATCCATTCATATGGTTATTACCACCTCCAAAACAATCTCATTTGCAAGGGTGACCTTGCCCTACACAACCCAAAGAGCAGACTAAGTCTCTGGACAATTTCCAGGGATAGAATTGTATTTTTTATTAAGATAAAATGATACAACAAACTTGGTAATGAAATGTGGCTCAGGGTGAGTGCCATGCTCCCTAAAGAAACTTTGGCATTCATACCAAGGGGATTTTATGGAGATAGTAGTATTTTATACCAAGAATTGTTTCAATAACACTTTGGGGCCTATAAACAACATTTATGAATATGCCAAAGGTCATCCTAATATGCATCCAATCCTAACCATTGTCTAACAAGGAGACTAGGTACATGGCTCATGAGGCCTGAGGAAACCTTGTGTGATAATTATAAAGGAACAAAAATGCCTCCAACCCACAACCAATTGAGTGCAAAGTTTTAATTATGTTTGGTTTCACTATTCTTCATTTATCAAAGTTGTGTTTATGTTTTCACTATTTTTTTTTCCTTCTTGGGTCATTGGCCTTGACTAATTCAGTGATATGATGTATGATGTGAAGGAGCTTGTGGGTAGGGAGCACAAGTGTGTGA
Source organism: Pinus albicaulis (assembly GCA_034641835.2). Lineage (NCBI taxonomy): Eukaryota > Viridiplantae > Streptophyta > Pinopsida > Pinales > Pinaceae > Pinus > Pinus albicaulis. Next base: position 956,119,621 of record CM076577.1, on the reverse strand, counting down.
ATATTGGAAAAATACATGCTTGTGGGCATGATACACATGTTCTTCTTGGAGCTAAAAAAATTCTTCATAAACACAAAGATAAATGTCAGGTGCTTAGCATGCCTCTATATGTTATTTCGATACACCAGATGCAAGTGATAAATTGTTCAAAGTTTACACTGAAGGATGACACACATTCATATGGATTCAAATTTGTTTTCTTACTTGAGTTTAAATTTTACCTAGACTATACGGTTTTCATTATGGCCATAGATTTATTGTAATTCATTTATTAGACCTACTTAATCTGATGCTTGATATTCTTCAATATATTTCAAATCTATTTGGTTGTAGTCTTGTATTATTTTATTTCATATGGGTTTTTGGGTAATACAATTGCCTATTTCACTAATGTAAATATTTCTTCGCCTTACCATGAACTTTTGAAGGGCACTGTAAGACTTATTTTTCAACCTGCCAAAGAAGGAGGTGGAGGTACTTCTCACATGATTTTTCAAGGTGCACTCAGAGATGCAAAAGCTAGATTTTAAATGCATTTTACACCTATTCAGTCAACTGGGACTATAACATCAAAGCCCAGGGCCGATTTTGGTAGGGTCGGGCATTTATGAAGTTGATATAGAAGGAAAAGGTGGACATCCAACTATCCCACACATTACTGCAGATCCAATTGTAGCTACATCCTTTGCAATTTTGTGCCTGCCAAAGATTGTTTCTCAAGAGAGTGATCCTCTTGAGTCTTGACAATGTATGTATAATTCTTCTGCTGTCTCGTTCTTGTTTGACTAGTTTATTTCATTTTTAATAGTAGGTTGCACTAACAATGTTTACAATTCAATCAAGGATAAATATTAAATTTTCCCTATATAACTTTTCATCCTCAATTTTGAGAAAATTATAATTATATTTGTGTCATATTATTTATCAATCTATATTAGTTTTCTATCTTTGGGTTTCAATGATCCCATATAATAAATTGTAGACCATCTTACGAGGTTGGAAATGGTACACTCTATAACAAACAATATAACTGTAAAGGAAGAGCAACTCCTATAAAAAATTGTATACCATCTTACAAGCAAGGAAATGGTACAACCTATAACAAAGAATGTAACTTTAAAGGAAAAACATCCCCTCGAAATACATTGTGAGTTTAAAATCTGTGAAATTATTGGTCTGCTTTCATAATCTGTTACAAGCAAGGATAAAAAATTAACCATACTAACAATGCCTAATTTTGTGTTTTACAATTAATGGAATATGTACAACATTATGAATAAAAGCAACCATCAATGGACCTATTTTTGGAGTTTCTTCCAGTCCTTTCTAACCTGGTACAAGGCCATTTACTCTACCTCTAGACTTGTTAAAGAAATAGAGTATTGTCTTCTACACCAATTGATTCCCCCCCATAAATATTAAAGACAAAATCTGTCATCAAATTTCTTCCATCAATTTCTATAACCCAATAAACAATATTATAGATTCCTCCCTCATTTCCTCGCCCTCTAGTTACTCTAGCTAAATCCCAATCCCTTAGTGCCTTGCAGGCATGAGAATATATTTCAAATTTCCGACCAACGATTCAAGCTAGAATTTGATAGCAACCTACTAAACCCTTCCTTCCCTTGCATGACAATATATGGCTCAGTAATCATTCTCATCAGGAAGGAATAAGGCATCATACCAGGAGATAGATGCCCCCACACAGACCTATTTTTTAGGCCATCAACATTAACAAGGAAGGAACTTGGCACAAGAAACTTACAACCTTGTGCTAATCAAGTAGCTCACACCAACAAGATAAAAAAATGTGGTGACTGGAACCTGAGAGACAGAAAAATCCATTCAGCTGGTTATTTCCACCTCCAAAACAATCCCATTTGCAAGGGTGACCTTTCCCTACACAATTGAGAGAGCAAACTAAGTCTCTAGACAATTTCCAAGGATAAAATTGTAACTTTTCTTAAGATAAAATGATACAACAAACTTGGTAATGAAATGTGGCTCAGGGTGAGTGCCATGCTCTCTAAAGAAACTTTGGCATTCATACCAAGGGGATTTTATGGAGATAGTAGTATTTTCTACCAAGAATTATTTCAATAACACTATGGGGCCTATAAACAACATTTATGAATATGCCAAAGGTCATCCTAATATGCATCCAATCCTAACCATTCTCTAACAAGGAGAATAGGTACATTACTCATGAGGTTTGAGGTAACCTTATGTGATAATTATAAAGGAACATAAATTCCTCCATCCCATAACCAAATGAGTGCAATGTTTGAATTATGTTTGGTTTCACTATTCTTCATTTATCGAAGTCGTGTTTATGTTTTCACCATTGTTTGTTCCTTCTTGGGTCATTGGCCTTGACTAATTCAGTGATATGATGTATGATGTGAAGGAGCTTGTGGATAGGGAGCACAAGTGTTTGAATATTTGGAAAAATACATGCTTTTGGGCATGATACACATGTTCTTCTTGGAGCTGCCAAATTGCTTCATAAACACAAAGACAAATGTCAGGTTCTTAGCATCCCTCTATATGTTAATGCGATGCACCAGATGCAAGTGATAAATAGTTCAAACTTTAAACTGAAGGATGATACACTTTCATATGGATTCAATTTTTTTTTCTTACTTGAGTTTAAATTTTACCTAGATTATACACTTTTCATTATGGCCATAGATTTACTGTAATTCATTTATTATACCTACTTAATCTGATGCTTTATATTCTTCAATATATTTTAAATCTATTTGGTTGTAGTTTTGTATTATTTTATTTCATATGGGTTTTTGGGTAATACAACTACCCATTTCACTAATGTAAATCTTTCTTTCCTTTACCATGAACTTTTGAAGGGCATTGTAAGACTTATTTTTCAACCTGCCAAAGAAGGAGGTGAAGGTATTGCTCACATGATTCTTGAAGGTGCACTTAGAGATGCAAAATCCAAATTTGAAATGCATTTTACACCTATTCAGTGAAATGGGACTATAGCATCAAAGCCCAGGGCCAATTTTGGTAGAGTTAAGCATTTTTGAAGTTTATATAGAAGGAAAAGTTGGACATCCAGATATCCCACACATTATTGCAGATCCAATTGTAGCTACATCCTTTGCAATTTTGTGCCTACCAAAGATTGTTTCTCTAGAGAGTGATCCTCTTGAGTCTTGAAAGTGTATATGTAATTCTTCTACCGTCTCATTTTTGGTTGAATAGTTTCTTTCATTTTTAGTAGTAGGTTGCACTATCAATGTTTACAATTCAATCAAGGATAAATATTAAATTTTCCCTATATAAGTTTTCATCCTCAATTTTGAGAAAATTATATTATATTTGTGTGATATTATTGATTAATCTATATCAATTTTCTAGCTTTAGGTTTCAATGATCCCATATAATAACTTGTAGACCATCTTACGAGGTAGGAAATGGTACACTCTATAACAAACAATATAAATGTAAAGGAAGAGAAACCCCTAGAAAAACTTGTAGGCCATTTTATAAGGAAGGAAATGGTACAACCTATAACAAAGAATGTAACTGTAAAGGAATAGCAACCCCTCAAAATATGTTGTGAGTTTGAAATTTGTGAAATTGTTGGTCTTCTTTCATAATCTGTTACAAGAAAGGATAAAGAGTTAACCATACTAACAATGCCTAATTTTGTCTGTTACAGTTAATGGAATATGTACAACACTATGAATAAAATCAACCATCAGTGGACCTATTTTTTGAGTTTCTTCCAGTCCTTTATAACTTGGTACAAGGAAATTTACTCTGCCTTTAGACTTGGTCAAGCAAAAAAGTGTTTTATTATACACCAATTGATTTCCCCGACAAATATTAAAGACAAAATCTGTCATCAAATTTCTTCCATCAATGTCTGTAACCCAATAAACATCATTATAGTTTCTTTCCTCATTTCCTCACCCTCCAATTACTCTAGCTAAAACCCGATCCCTTAGTGCCTTGCAGGCATGAGAATATATTTCAAATTGCTGACCAATGATTCAAGCTAGGATCTGACAGAAACCTACTAAACCCTTCCTTCCCTTGCATGAAAATATATGGCTCAGTAATCATTCTCATCAAGAAGGAGTAAGGAATCATACCAGGAGATAGATTCCCCCACACAGACCTAGTTTTTCAGGACATCAACATTAAGAAGGAAGGAACTTGGCATAAGAAAACTTGCAACCCTGTGCTAATCAAGTAGCTGACAGCAGAAAGATAAAAAATCGTGGTGACTGGCACCTGAGAGACAGAAAAATCCATTTAGCTGGTTATTACCACCTCCAAAAAAATCTCATTTGCAAGGGTGACATTTCCCTACACAACCTAGAGAGCAGACGAAGTCTCTAGACAATTTCCAGGGATAAAATTGTAAGTTTTATTAAGATAAAATGATACAACAAACTTGGTAATGAAATGTGGCTCAGGGTGAGTGCCATGCTCCTTAAAGAAACTTTGGCATTCATACCAAGGGGATTTTATGGAGATAGTATTAATCTCTACCAAGAATTGTTTCAATAACACTTTGGGGCCTATAAACAACATTTATGAATATGTCAAAGGTCATCCTAATATGAATCCAATACTAACCATTCTATAACAAGGAGAATAGGTATGTGGCTCATGAGGCTTGAGTCAACCTTGTGTGATAATTATAAAGGAACAAAAATGCCTCCATCCCATTTAACCAAATGAGTGCAATGTTTGAATTATGTTTTGTTTCACTATTCTTCATTTATCGAAGTCGTGTTTATGTTTTCACTATTGTTTGCTCCTTCTTGGGTCATTGGCGTTGAATAATTCAGTGGTTTGATGTATGATGTGAAGGAGCTTATGGATTGGGAGCACAAGTGTGTGAATATTTGGAAAAATACATGCTTGTGGGAAAAACACATATGTTCTTCTTAGAGCTACCAAATTGCTTCATAAACACAAAGATAAATGTCAGGTGCTTAGGATGTCTCTATATGTTAATGCGATACACCAGATGAAAGTGACAAATAGTTCAAACTTTAAATTGATGGATGATACACGTTCATATGGATTCAAATTTGTTTTCTTACTTGAGTTTAAAATTTACCTAGACTATACGCTTTTCATTATGGCTATAGATTTACTGTGATTCATTTAATAGACCTACTTAATCTGATTATTTATATCCTTCAATATATTTTAAATCTATTTGGTTGTAATTTTGTATTATTTTATTTCATATGGGTTTTTGGGTAACACAAATGCCCATTTCACTAATATAAATCTTTCTCTACTTTACCATGAACTTTTAAAGGGCCCTATAAGACTTATTTTTCAAATTTCCAAAGAAGGAGGTGGAGGTACTGCTCACATGATTTGTGAAGGTGCAGTCGAAGATGCAGAAGCCAAATTTGAAATCCATTTTACACCTATTCAGTCAACTGGGACTATAGCATCAAAGCCTAGGGCCAATTTTGGCAGGGTCGAGCATTTTTGAAGTTTTTATAGAAGGAATAGGTGGACATCCAGCTATCCCACACATTAATACAAATCCAATTGTAGCTACATCCTTTGCAATTTTGTGCCTGCCAAAGATTGTTTCTCGATAGAGTGATCCTCTTGAGTCTTGAAAGTGTATGTATAACTCTTATGTTGTCTCTTTCTTGGTTGAATAGTTTCTTTCATTTTTAATAGTAGGTTGCAGTATCAATGTTTACAATTCAATAAAGGATAAATATTAAAGTTTCCCTATATAAATTTTCATCCTCAATTTTGAGAAAAGTATAATTATATTTGTGTGAGATTATTGATCAATCTATATCAGTTTCTAGCTTTAGGTTTCAATGATCCCATATAATAACTTGTAGACCATCTTACGAGGCAGGAAATGGTACACTCTATAACAAACGATATAAATGTAAAGGAAGATCAACCCCTAGAAAAACTTGTAGACCATCTTATAAGGAAGGAAATGGTACAACCTATTACAAAGAATGTAATTGTAAAGGAATATCATCCCCTTGAAATATGTTATGAGTTTGGAATATTTGAAATTGTTGGTTTGCTTTCATAATATGTTACAAGCAAGGATAAAAAATTAACCATACTAACAATGCCTAATTTTGTGTGTTACAATTAATGGAATATGTACAACACTATGAATAAAAGCAGCCATCAATGGACCTATTTCTGGAGTCACTTCCAGTCCTTTCTAACTTGGTACAATGCCATTTATTCTGCCTCTAGACCCTGTCAAGCAATAGAGTATTTTCTTCTACACCAAATTATTCCCCCCCACAAATATTAAGGACATAATCTGTCATCAACTTTCTTCCATCAATGTCAGTAACCCAATTAACATCATTATAGTTGCTTCCCTCATTTCCTCTCCCTCCAATTACTCTAGTTAAAACCCAATCCCTTAGTTCCTTGCAGGCATGAGAATATATTTCAAATTGCTGACCAACGATTCAGAGAACGATTGAGTAGGGGACGATATATAAGAAGATTAAGTTGGGCAGACCATACAAGTAAAATTCAAAAACAAATAAACAGAGCTCTCTTGGACTAGGCATGAACCAAATTTAAATCCTACATGATTTGTTAGATTGTCAAACACTACACTGTACCGTTGCTACTGGAAATTTCCAAAAATGGAGAGCCCACCAGTGTTTCCAGCAAAGGCAAAGCAAAAAATGGAAAAACTATCCACGGGAATGATACAATTGGTAGCAGGTAGAGAGGCATTGGCTTAGCACTGGAAATGAAAGACCACAGTTGGGAATTTCATAGTTTTCAGCCCTGATAAATCATAGTAGGTATCAAACAAAGAAAACCCACCTGCAGATTTTAGGTTACCAGCCCCTGCCTGGAAACCATCCCTCATTGCAATATAAGCAGACTCGGGAAAACGAGCCACAAAGGTTCCAAAATCGATAATAAATCCACCATTGCTAGTAGCATCCACCCTGAACATAGATGCAGGGATGGAGGTGAGACTTATCGAGCGCGATGTAAAAATTGCAGATTTGGGTACTATAGTTGTACCAAAAAAATAGGGAACAAGAGGTTCCAGACATGCTCTTGTCGACTAAATAGTAAAAACTCGTTCGTTGAACTGTACCCCTGTTTGAGATGGAAATGAGAGTATCGCTTGGCCCAGACCCAGAAGCCCTACAGCTCCAACAAAAATCCCTTCGTTTTCATGGCCACAACCCAGAGCCATTCTTCTGATCACTTTCTTTTTATTTTTATGAAGGGGACTTACAATAAGATATAGTAATTAAACTTGATAAATAATACAATTCCACTCGACTATTTAATTAGGAACCCTAGATAACCTAACAATTGCCATGCTTAAAGTTATGTTTCTCTATTATGGAACCTGAAAAATATTCCAATTGTTTCTTATCTGATATGAATTTCACACTGTTATGAAACATAAAACGATCCCATACATTCTCTATCAAAAAAAGGGTTCAAGATTTCTGACCTAGCGAGAATAATTCCATCCAAGTAGTGGCACGCTAAGATGTAAAGAAAAATCTACTCATTGGCATTGCTGAAGGATCATTCCCCACGCAGAGAGATTAAGGGTTTTGGCCTCCTTATGTAGACACAAAAAATTCAGTAACACAAATAGGAATCGCAACAGTAAGAATAATACAAGTGATTGAGATTGCAAGCATGGCTACCTTTATCAGTCCATACACCTTCGTTGATCATTACCCTATGTTTTTATTCATTTTCAATGAACTGGTAGATATCGAACAAGAACTATAATGGATCTAACTCACCTTTGGTGCTATGATGTTCCAAGTCTTGCAGCTCTATCCCACCGTTGTCCGGGCCTGATTTCTGCCATCAACACACTTTATTATGTCCTTCGATTTCTTCTCGTTTCTCGCTCTTCAGTATTCCTCCCTATATTATTTCCTCTCCCCTCCATTCCCACTGCATTCTCTCTCCTTTTTCCCCTCTTTTGCTATGTTCCCCGTGTATTCTTCTACTCGCATCATCCTTATAGTTAGTTAGAACTTACCCTTCTAGCACGACCTCATATGGCCCCTTGTCCCTCCTAACTCATCACTGGAAAATGGTTTTCTTTGGCCATTTTCCTAGCTCCCATTTTCCCACCTCCCATTTTTCCCTCCTCCCAGGTCGGCAAGGTGTGTGTGGGAGGGAAAAAAAAAATCTTGTTCACTGTTGCAAACTATCTGCTAGCCGTTGATGGTTGTGTTCATTCCTCTCCCTCCGCACCCCTGGTTTACAAGGTCTCGATGTTTAATTCCCCTCTCCATCGCTGAAATCCATTATACCTTATAATTTTTCACTATAGATATTAATTATGTATATTTCAACTTTGAATATTTAGTATAGTTCAAATTTAGGTTATTGTTGTTGAGGTCCTACCCAATGTATTTAAGGGTTTAAAGGTCTAAAGGTTTAAAGGTATGTATGCGGTCCTTTAACAAATGGCCATTATGTTTAAGGTCTTATTTAGATTTTATTTATTAATTAATTTATGTTAGTGGTTAAGGTTTTATTTAGATTTCATTTATTAATTTATTTATAGACATCAATGTATCTATTATTTCTAGTATATTTATTATACTTATGCAAATGTAATTTCAATATGTATTTCCAAACATAACAATATATATATAGTATCATATTGATTTGAGATGACTACGGTAATATTTACATTATATGCCTAAATATGCCATCACTGAGACCCTTAACACAACATGTACTTATTTACCACATGACCAGGGTCATTACATAAATGATCAAGTAAATAAATCCAAAATGTCAAGGGATAGGCATAAAAATAAGTATAAAGAAGAAGATGAGAACAAAATGCTTACTGGAATGAATAAAACACCTCGAAACAATTGACCATTAACCGACAGTAATGAGATATCCAGAGTCCAAAAATCTGTTGAAGTTATCATGAAATTCAACCCCTTCCTACATGTAAAATGATCAAAAAAACAATACTTGTATGACTATTCTTATCATATAAATAAAGTAAACCTTCAAAGATTTTTTTTGCATGGGAATTGAATAAATCATATTTTACTTACCAGATTATGGACTACAACCATTCCTGCAATTGCAATTCTTGGTGGAAGATTATTAGATAGATGTTGATTTTTTGGTGTAAGTTCAGAACAATTTTTGAAGTGAGATCTTGGGCAATATTGTTTGGGGCATGTTCAATTAGAGAAGGGTCCATGGGAGAGTTTGTGAGACATTATGTGTAGGCAATGGAATTGTTTGACTTTGAAGACCTACATGCAAAAAAAAGAAATTATTTGCCTTTTTATTTTATTTCACTTCAGGAGGGGTTGGTGTTTGATGTTGTTGATGAGGCATTTTATGTTTAATGTTGCATTATTGTATTTACTTATGATTCTATTTTTGTTGAACAAAAATGCCAAGGGGCTGTGGAGGAGACCTAGTAGTGGAGTTGGAAATATTACATGGAGATGTTTTTTTCTGAACTATTTGCTCTTGATCGGATTGAGAAGGAGAAGATTGTTGCGAAAGTGAACATGACTATCCTTCTTGTTCTGCTTCAAGATCTAGTCATTTCAAATGGGCCATCTTATTCTATTTCAGTTGAGGATTGTCTAAAACATTAGTCCAAGAACAACAACTTAGGTATACCCACATTGTTGATAATATCGATAAATAAATAAATCTTCAATTATAGTATTCCATGATTCAAATGTAATAATTACAAAGTATATTGTATTTCTCTGTTGTTGCCATTTAAAAAGGTATTTTTGTTTCCAAGGAAAACTAACATTGATTTATATTTTGGCACTTTACTATGTGGAATATGAGACATTGTTCATGTATTATAGTTTGGCACTCTACTAAGTGGAATATGACAAATTTTTCATGTATTATAGTTTGGCACTCTACTATGTGGAATATGACAAAGTGTTCATGTATTATAGTTTGGCACTCTACTGTGTGGAATACGACACAACATATTGAACAAATGGACAATAGAGGATAGCCAATCCTAATGGTAGAATGAAGGATGGCTTATCTTAATAACCCCTAGCAACATGTGTTCATGTGTATCTAGTTGGCTATTTAAACAACTTTCCATTTAACCAAACCACCATACACGTGGGATATTGTGGAAATTTGATATTTGTAATATATGGATTCTTCTTTCATTCCATGCCAAGATTTAGCATTAAAATTCAAGGTATGATGTGATAATCAAAACAATTATAAGTTGAGGGACCAAAAGAAGTTACTTTTAAAATTTGTTTATGGGTTTGATGCCCCTTGAAATCTAGATCACCATTTTGAATCACTTCATTTCCAATTCATACATAAAATTTATTCTTGAAATGGTGATTGATATTGTTAATCTCTACACTGCTATAAATTAAATTTTAGATAGCTATGTATAAATTCTTTGTGCCAATTGAAAATATATTCAAAAATCATTTCAATCGGTAATATCTATAAATATCATTTCCTGTCCCTTTGTAATCATGCCAATCCATAATTTAATTAAAGTGTTATTTCCAAAACAATGGTGTTAGAATTTTGAAAATATGCATAAACATATAATATTATAAGGAAACCATAACTTTACTAATTTAACACCCTATCCATCATAACAACATTTAATCAACAGAAGAAATGAGACCACAAAGGAGAGGATATTTCCAAGGGTAATGGTTTGAGTTACCATCACCAACCTAACAAAAAATCTAGGACTGGAGACACTCGAAAAAACAAATTTGGACCATTGAGAGATTTGACTAGAGAAGTAAATACATGACCTGATGGTTTAAGAAGGGGTTTATGGTGTTTAACACATCATGCGAGTAAGGAAGGTTTATATATATCTCTTGCTTGAGAGTTGTAGAAAATACTATAGCATGGCACACTACAGTCAGGTAATAAATGGTAAGGATTGACCCAACTATATGGAAAAGTACACAAGTATATAGCTAAATGGCCACATAATTTATACAAATCCTTATTTAATTCTTTGTTTGCTTATTATGTTTCCATGCAAGCCAAGGAAATAGTAAAGACAAATTGGATAGTGGAGGGAGCGATGGTGCTTGAATACATTATAAAAGGGGATGACATGCAAGGAACTCATGCCTGTAGAATAAAGAGCCTATGATTGAGCTTTTTCTAAGATCATTGTTTGGGATTGTCTCCTTTAGATTGTAGATGTTGGAGATTTAAATTTGTTGTGATTCAAATTGATAAGGAAACTTTCTTAAGCATTGGAAGTCCCGAATGAGAATGGATATGCTCTAAATGAGAATGTGTGTGTCTTGAATGAAAATTGCTACGCTCCAAATGAGAATGTCTACACTCAAAATGAGAATATTCATGTCTAGAATGAGAATGGGTATGTAAATGGTTGTAATGTAATTTATAAAATTATCCATATTTCCCTTTATAATGTCATTTATAAAATTATCTCCACCATTATGGTGAAAAGGATAAAACCTCTTTTTCCCAGTCTCATATCTCCAAAACAAACTAGTTTTGTTGAAGATTGCCAAATTTTGGATGGAATCATCACTTCCCGGGAAGTTTCCCTCTCTCTTAACAAACTTAAAATTCTTGGTATGTTGATCAAGCTATACTTAACTAAAGCCTATGATCCCCTTAGTTGGTCCTACCTTCATAGTACCTTTAAGGGTTATGGTTTTGATTTCAGATGGATCAGCTGTGTCTCCTCGCTCATTTCTTTGACAGTCTTTTCGATCATGATCAATGGATCCCCTTCCAAAACATTTAATCCATCTAGAATTATTAGGCAAGGATATCCCATGTCTCCCTTTCTTTTCATCATGACTGTAGAAGGCTTAGGAAGATATATCAAATCGGCCTCCCAATCATCTCATCTCAAAGGCCTTCATCTACATGGTAATTATATCTCTATTAGTCACCAACGAATTATGGATTGGGATTGCGTTTCTTCATAATTTTATTCAAACTCCAATACACCAAGGAAAATATATGGAGGATATTTTGGGGAAATGTGATTTTCCATAAAATGTAGATCAGATTTGGGGACCTTGTAGCTCTTTTCCTTGGACCCTACTAGTGTTTAGAGGTTGTATTTGGAGTGGTTAGTAGGAAAAATCATAATATGCCCAAGAATATTAGTGTTGGAGCACCTATGTTTTGGGATAAAGGATAACGGGTTCTAGGAGTTAAGGGGTTTAAGGGTTTAGCAGTAAGGGGCTAAGCGTAAAGGGTAAAGGGTAAACGGTTATGGATTAGGGGGTTGAGGTCTAGCGGGTTTGAGGGCTAGAGGTTAATGTCTTAGTGCTTAATTTCATTAGGGGTCAATTATTAGCCATCAAGGGCATACAGGTCAGGGGATTTATGGGTTAAGTGCCTAAGGGTTGTGGTATTTAGGAGTCAGCGGGTTAAGGGGTTAGGGGTTAATGGTTAAGGGTCAAGGTTTAAGAGGATATGGGATTAGGTTTTATGGGGTTCAAGGATTCTAAGTTAGAGGTTAGGGGTTAAGGGGTTATTGGCCTGGGGTTTAAGGGATGAAGGGGTTAATTTGTTATGAGTTGTGAGTTTAGGGGTTAAGGTATTATGGCTTTGGGGTTAAAGGGATAGGGACTTTAGTGGTTATGGGTTAGGTGCTTATGGGTTGTGATAATGTGGTCCCTAATACCCTTATCATAACTATTGGGGGTTCCGCTATCAATTTATCTCATTTCCTTACTTATAGGTCCCATAGCCCCTATGCCATAAGGCCCTAAGGCTCCTTCTCATTCTCTAATGTTAGGATTATAGATCTCAGTAAACCATGCACGAACCTCTCACTTCTACCCATCCATGCTACCCTTATGTCCCCTTTCCCCGTTCAATACACCAAAAGACCCCCCTCCCCAAAAATTCATGAGAATTGAACATTTGGAGGTGATAATTTAACAACAGCTTCTAAAAGTTTTATTCTAATGAATTTTTTTTGGGGCGGAGGGTTGTCCAAAAATGCCTCCAAAAGTTAAATTGTCATGACCTTTTAGGGAGATTTAGGGATTCTAAGTTGAGAAAAAAAAATACCATGAACAGACAAAGAATCCAATGAGTTGAAGGGCTAAAAAACATACCACCCATAATGAACCTTTTCATCCAAAGATTATTCCATGTCATGTTTAGTCTCAGATATATGCTTTGATTTCTCATAACAATGCTTTAGCTTCCAGATTGCCTCCTCCAATCATTTAGGCTCATCAAACTCAATCATGTCTTTGAATATTATCGACAACCCATTGATGAATCGTTGAATCTTGGCCTTCTCCTCCTTGAGGTAAGGCACATATCTCAACAACTTCAGAAATATGCTAGTGTACTCCCCATTGATAATAGAGTCCATATTTAGCTCATAAAACTCTTTTCCTTGTCATCATAGTACCTCTTTGATAGATACTTCTTTCTGAATAGTCTCTCCAACTCACTCCAAATCAACTCCTCTTGAAATATCTCCAAGAAATGCATCTTGAAATTGTTGTAAAATTGGGTACTTTCTCAAGATATCTGCATCCTCAACTTCCTTATCTTTGTCACTAGAAATATGTACTGCAAATAACACACACTTGTTCTTGCAACTACACTTCGTCTACATAGTTGTCACCATTATAATTGATGTTTCCTTCTTCTTACCTTGCAATAATATATGTTCTCCATTGTCATCCAAGCACTCAATAGCTTTGTCATAGCAGTCCACTTTGGTCCTATGGAGATACAACCAGTCCATACCTAAAATCATGTTATACGAACCCAATGACAATACATTCAAATGTGTTGATGTAGAAATGCCATTCAAATCAAATGCATAATATATTACCCAATGATGAACTCGCTTCTTTGTACCTGTATCCAACTTCACTAACCAAGACTCTGCATGTGCTTCTTCATTCCAATCAACCACGCTTTCTGCATCTGTGTTTTCTTTATTTCCCCATCGAATGTAGGTGGATTTTCTTTCTTGAACTCATTCGAAAAATATCCCCTATCGCTCCTCTTGTAAGGATGATAACAATGATGACCATGATACCTATGAGAACAAGAACGAGAATAGTACATGTGTCCATCAACCCTCCTTTCTAGAGTATCCAAGAACCTGACATCCCTGCTCATGTCATCTCTATCTGAATTGTGACCACTATGTGGTCTACTTCCATAGGCCCCAAGAGTCATATCCTTCTATGCCTACATAATTTTTTCATTATTTTCTTTGCAAATACTTATTTCCTCCTTCAAACTCCTCAATGTGTTTACTAAGTCAGAAGAGTTCCCAACATCATGCTACTCATTTGATTCATAGGGATATTCTTTCTAGTCTACCATCTTGTTAGTCATCTTTGATCTCTTTTTCTTGGAAGGTATATAATGTCAAATAAACCAAATCATAAACAAACCAGCACACCTTATTATAGCTCGGAGAGGATATCTCGTCTTCAATACTGACCAGATTAGCGCAATACACACACACGCACACACACACACACACACACATAACATAATTAGATAAACATATAAACATCTTTTCAGCCATTATCCAATTATCAATGCATGACTATGTTTACCATATACCATGACTTCATGCACAACAACCATCATCTAGCCAAAGTATGCATAACAAAATACAAACACTGATACACATAACCAATGCATGACCAGCATAAAGTCACAACAAATACATTCAACAACGACACCATCAAATTTCACATGGTGACACCACTAAAATCATGACCAATGCCAAGCATACATAACAAGCACATAGATCACAAGCACAAGGACCTATATGCAATCGACATGTACATACGACAACACATTCATCCAAGGGGAACGAAAACTAGACATCACCCAAGGAGAACGGAACCATGCTATGATACCACTCTATAACACCCTCCTCCCACATCTACCCAAGTAACCGGCCAACCAGGGAAAACATGCGACGAAGAGTTACTATGATACTATTAAACTCCCTATATATCAATTAAGGAAGTGTAACTGACGGAACACAACCAACCTAACCTTCTCCACTTGCAATAGAACCCCTAGGATCCATCCAACCCATCCAGGTGACCAACCCTTGAGACAAACTGATATTTTTCTTCATCAACGCCTTAATTTCTCCCTTGACTTGGGCATGCTTGCGAGTTAGAACCTCCAGTCGCTCCCACAACAAGGCATGCCTATGACTAGGGACTTTTCTAGGTAGTTTTGTGCCAATGAATCCGGATTCTGAGCCACGTTTTCATATCCAGAACTCATGCCACTACCCAAAACTCCATGAAACTTTCAAAAATTAAAAGTAACATAAAAAGAATGATAAAATGTAAATAATTGAACAAGGACTTGAGTGGACCCCTACTATCCATGAATACCATTTGTCAAACATGTCACAAATATGCATTCTACAGGTTAAAACAATAGACATGAGCACAAGGGTCTCAAAATTATCTGAGAATCACTAAGAAGAATTGATGCCTCATAACAATAACTGCATTACCATATATTAAGCCATATAGTCATTGTAAATTCAGTGATTAACCAAAACATGATGAGATCCATACATTATCATTTTCATAAAACTCAATCATAACCAACATATAACCAACAAAAATATCAGGATATAACAATGATATAAGCCACATATAAACAAGTATATTTACCCATAAAATACCAAGGATAAGGAGCTCCCATTGATGATTACATAGGCTGACTAGGTATGGGAATTCCATGAACCACCTGACCATAGCTAGGATGAACCAAATATTTCTTTCAGCTAGTCACCCTCATGCCATATTCTAAGCATGAATGTGTGATCTCATAGAACAAATCAATCAAAACCAAACCAGGGATTCCAGAGGCCAAACCACCTCAACCCTTAATCAGTGATTCCACTTCGCGGTCTACCATCACTAACCATCACCATATTGGTCTATAACCAAGTTGTCAAGGGCTCCAATGCGTTTGTTCCAACCAAGGTTTCCAGGACTAGTACTCAACACACATTTCTTGTCGGGCTTCCAGAGCATTTTTCCAACCAGGGCCTAGTAACTCAACCCACCAAGGTCATCTTGAGAATTTGTCCAACCAAGGCTTCTAGGAACTAATAACTCAACCCACAACCAAAGGCATAAGAAAACCAACCAGAAAAAAAAAGTAAAACCCACAACAACATGGCTATCTAGGAAATAGCAAGGCTAGGCAAAACCATTGTCAATCCGTGCAATCCCCCATGCCATTGAAAAATCATAACCAAATAAACACATGCATATGCCATGCATGCCGAAACTAGTAAGAGAACCATACATGAAACTCAATACTTGGAAGAAAAACTAGCTATAGCTATCGATCTCATTGTCCTCTTGCACTTTCTTGCTTTTCCTTTGCCTTCTTGCTCCAAATCCGAAGTATGCCACAATCCTCCAAGAGTGCTCTAAGAAAACTCAAAGAGTCCAAGAGTATGAGAGAGAGAATAGAATGAGAGCTCCAAAAACTGAACTGAAAAAGGTTTGTACAAAAGCTATCAACTGATCCTCATAAGCCTTTTTATCAACGAGGCCTATAATTTTTTCATTTTTCCATTATTTTCCTTAATTTTCCTCCTTACATGCAACCTGTGACCTTTCACCTCTCTTTTCTCCTGTTTTCCATTATTTTCATAAATAAAATGCCAATAAATGCCTCATACCTTTCCAAAGCCTTTGCCATTTCCTTTGTGAATTTCCATAACCATTAATAAACCGAAATGAACACCCACTAGGATTTTTTTGCACAATATTCAACTTGGAATACGTGTCCCATGACCAAGGTCTTATTTTACCTTTATTAACTTTTACATGGATTTTTGACCAGGGTTGTTACAACTTATTGCTACAGTGGTAGCTTCAACCTTCAATTCTTCATTAAACATGGCACTTTCCATATTTCCACAATCAATCCTTGTTTCAAAAAAGAGACCACAAATTTCATCAACATAATTTTTATCCACTTTGTGGTAATATATTAGACCATGCATGTGCTCATTAACAATTTCAACTTCACCAAATTCATCATTTGTTGTTGGATTCATGAGAGATGCACATTCAGCTTTACAAAAAATCAATTAATATGAAAATTTGTCTTTGTTATTTTGAAACTCTGATGCAAATAAGCTATCATAAACTACAATCATACCAACTAGATCACACATGTTATTCACTTCTTTATTGGAATCTTCACCATCATCAACAAGGACTATTGTTGGATTCACCAATTCACTACTCACTTTTCAGTCACCATCCACATGTGTCTCATTAGAATGGGATTCATCATCATCTTCAACATCCATGTTACATTATGGTTCTCGAGAATTTATATGTTCTTACTCTACCTCACACATAGGGGCTTCAACTTCTCACTCTGCAATCTTTTATGTGTCTTATTCATCCATATGCATGTCTGCATGATGGGTTTCACTTTTATAGTATTTATGACCATCATCCACATTTGAGTGGGATTCTCCAAGCTCTATTTTCCTCCTAGAGTCTTGCTCATTTAATCTCAGAACTATATTTAACTTTCTATTGATTCTTCAACAGACTGTAACATAATTTGTTTCTTTATGTCACTTCCTTTATACCAAATTCTACTTCTAGGGTCTTCCATGCTTCCTAGAAAGATGTATATTTTGCTACCTTACACAAGGACTTCTCATCCAATGCATGTTTTATAATATCTAATACTAAGATATCACATACTTCATCACATGGTTTATTAGACCGATACTCAATCAACTCTTGACATCGAAGAAAAATTTTCATTTTGATAGTTCCTAAAAAATAAAAAATTTACTAGTAAATTTTGGAAGTGTTACCGGACTTATCCTGATCCATTCATCCTCAAATTTCGTCTACTTGTATTTTAGATGCCTCGACTATGGAGAGAACCTCTATGAGATCTTTAAAATACTTTGGCTCTTCCTCTCGATTTCTTTTCTCGATTTGCTTCATTCTTATTTTGTGACCCATGGTTGTAGTCTTTCTTTTGTTTTCTACCTTCTTTCCTTATTGTGTTAGCCTTCTATAAATTAACATCACATAGACTTGATTATCTTTAAAAATAAACATTTTAACCTTCACTTTAATGGTGGCTCCCAACAACTACTAGAAAGTTTTCTAAGCTCTTCTATGCATATTCTCATGGAGGCTCATGGCTACAACTTACGGTGGAGACTCCTTCTTTGGTCAGTGGTGGTGGCTCTTTCCTCTTGATATGGTGGTGGCTCTATAGGATACTCACCCTAATATTTTAGTAGTTTGGTTTACAAACTCTCAACGAGCTCTAGTTTCTACGTATGGACAAATGGATGCAAACTTCTATTTTCAGACTACTCATAATAACCAAGGATCTTAGTGGAAGTAGCCCATGACCTTATTAACTTGTTTGGTGCTTTGAAACCTTGCTAAACCTTGCTCTGATACCACTTGTTATTTAGATGCAAATATAAACATGCAAACACAAGACAAATAAGTACACAAGCTTCATGAATAAATAAGTTATATTCATTAATTATTCTCTGAATTGTTGTTATTCTCTCTTCTTAATTCACATTAAAATGACCCAACCATGAGAAGCACTGAAATTTATAAATATGGAATCATGCAAACTCTAACTTTCTTTTCTTTATGCAAACTATGACTTGACGCTTTAACTAAACTTTTCGAACTTCACTTTAACATAAATTGACATTTTTCTTTTCCTTCAATTAGCTTTTCTTGACAAGGCATTACCTTTTTAAATTTGACTCACTTGACTTCTAATATTAGACTTAATTAGACTTAACTTTCTTTCCTTCACTTAATTTAACTCTTCATACATTCCATGCATACGAGAGTACTTACTATTTCTATTAAGTGAAACAATTTTGATCTATGACAAATTTGTGATCGATGATTATAAATGAAATAGGAAATTTGGTGATAGGTTTGTATGAATTGTGTGCTCTTATAATTTATATTGTTATATGAGACTAGAGTTCACTTGATTGTACAACACATTTGAATATTTGACAACTTTTAGGCCACTTAGGTTGTTGATTCTATAAGATTACTTTATTCATATCATTTGCATATTGGTTATGTTAAGGCATAACTGTATGGAATTATTATCTACATACTTAAATAAGTGTTAAACTTATGAATTTTAATGATCATGAAATACAAAAAGTGAGGTGTAGCGTATAATCACATAGTTTCAGATTAAGAAAATCGATGCGATGAAATGAGTCAGATGCACCACAAACCTATAATGATGGGCCATCTAGGTGCGCTAAGTCAGTTTCCGATATGGGTGACTAAATGGGCTTGACAATGGCTCTTTAGGCTAAATTAAAGTTTATGATAGAGTACTCTTTCAACCTCCTTCACAATTTATTACATATATCCCTATCAAGTGAGGAAGATAAACCATATAATTGTTATTCCCTAGTTTGAAATGATATCAATTAAGTTAATATTACTTGGTTTCTTAATAATGCATACATGGTAATGATATCAATTGCTAATATTAATTGGTTTCTTAATAATGTATTCATAGTTTTCAAATTATGAGATGAAAATATTTACCAAAAACTTAATACTAATAATAAATTAATAAAAAAAATATTAAACTACATTTTGCATATATATATATATATATATTTTACAATAAGAAAAATTTTTAATACTAAAATCTTATATAAGAAATAATTAAATTATTGTTACTTATCTCTTTGATAATATATTTGTTCAACAGTGAAAAGAAAATTAGATGTGACTATAAGACATATACAAGAATCACAATTTTGTTTTTTCATTTAGAAAGAAAAAAATAAAGGTTTAAAATGCATATATGGATGAATTTGTATTTTTTATTTTATTTGTATATATTATAGTTATATTGTATTTAATTTCTTGCAAATTTATATCAAATTTTAGTTGAAGTAATTTAAAATTTTTCACATATTTAAAAAAAATAAAAAAATTTAGTTCATGGAATGTAACTCATTTGAGAATCACCTTGTTATGAAGTATTATATTAAAACATGAGATTCAATGTTAAATACCCTTGAGTGGCCAACCAAAAATTAATATTTATTTATTTATTATATTTTTAGAATGTGGTTTAATGAAAAAATAAAAATAGAATATAAAAGAAATAAAATTGACATCATCAAATTTCACATGGTTTGAATATCTATTTTCAAAAATTAAAAATATAATTATCCACTATCCACTCATGGAATTTCAATGAAAAGAATGAAGGTTTAAAATCCATATATGGATGAATTTGTATTTTTTATTTTATTTTTTTATGTATAGTTTTGATATATATATATATATATATATATATATATATATATATATATATATATATATATATATATATATATATATATCACAATTGAGAAAGCAAAATTTATTGTTATATTGTATTTAATTTCTTGCAAATTTATATCAAAGTTTAGTTCAATTAATTTAAATTTTTTCACATATTTAAAAAAATAAACAATTTTAGTTCATGGAATGTAAGTCATTTGACAATCACCTTATTATGAAGTATTACTAATGGTTTTGTGTTAATTGCTAATTGTATTAAATGCGTTTCATATTAATTGTCATTTTCTTAAGTTGCCATTGTCTTAAATATAAAGTTTTATATTAAAATATTTTTGTCTCAAACTTCTTTTGTCTTAAATATTTTGTCATAAAATATTTTTGGCTCAAACTAATTTTGTCTTAAAATATTTTTGTCTCAAACCGATTTTGTCTTAAATATAAATTTTTGTCTTAAAATATTTGTCTCAAACTTTTTTTGTCTTAAATATAAAGTTTTGTCTTAAATTGTTTTTGTCTTAAAATATTTTTGTCTCAAATTGTTTTTGTCTTAAATATAAATTTTTGTCTCACACTACTTTTATCTTAAATTTTATATTTAAGACAATTCAATTGATATTAAATTTTAATGTAAAATAAATAAAATAAAAAGTGACTTTTTAAGACAAAAGATTCCTTTTGTCTTAAATAAATTTCCTAAAAATGCCCTTAGTGTAGTAGTGAATTATTAATGGCAGCGATTAAGAATTCTTTTTTTTTTCGCGTAAACTTAGGTAGATCCTTTCTATTTTCTATTAATTTAAAATCTGGGCAACATAGATACAAAAACTAGACGTCAACCTACCCGAAGGAAACCAGGTCTGTTGGCCATCTAAGTGCAATGTATGTCAACAAAAATATAAACAACCTTAATAACTTGTACATAGTTTGACGATACTTGATATCCAAGTCTGTAAATACTATCATTTACATAAAATAAAACTAGATGCTAAAAAAAGAGGAACTGATAACACTAATCATCTTCTGACTCCACAAGGGCAGGGTCTTTAACGCTGGCACCAGGAATTTCAACCTGCTATAATTCTTTTATATCCTTCTCCATCCTACCTAGCCTAGCATACTGATGCAGCTGATGGAGATTTATTTCCTGAATATTTCTGTTGATATCTGCCATAGTAGACCCTAACTTGGACTCTGCTATCTCTTGAGTGGACATAACAACTTTTGCTAACAAACATTTTATCAGCCAATAAGTTCGTATTAAATGCTAGAACAGAGAAATATGTTCACGGGTATGCCCTAGATTAGCAACGACATTATGCAGATCTTCAAATTCCATATCATCCTCTTCATCCATATTGTTTAAAACCTCTGTTTCCCATCCATAAATGTGAGATTTAACAAAAAAGGGAATTTCTACTGTGAAGGTTTGAATTATCAGCTCCATGAGTTGCTTTGTTGACTTCCTGCATCTTTTTGCAGGCTGAGGAGAGATGGCCTTCTTGCCTTTATCTCCATTTGGCTTCCTGCCTCTAGTTTTCTTTACCATATTATGAAGAACAGGATGAGGCTCGTCTCATACCAACAACCAAGAAAAATTTCCGCAACAGATACATATCAGAAAACTAAAAAGAGAAATTTTTTGTAATCTGACAGATAGACCATTTCCCTTACCTAATCTAATAACAACACTGACTATCATTACTAGAAGTGAAACCCTTAAAACAAAATAGAGAAACCCAGATATATATAACTACGCAGCCCTGGAACAACCCAGATGTGCAACCCACAAATAACCCTCTTCAATTTGGAACCCCTACGAACCGAAAGCCAAATAGTTAACTCACTCACAGTTATCCATGGCCAGAAGCCAAAACAGCCAACCCATGAAACAAGTAAACCATTAAAGAAATAGCAACAAAAGGCCCTACGCAAAGCCATACTATGATAACAAACACTCGCAATCACAGGGAAATGCAGAACAATTTTATCATTATCCATCAGTCTCTTCTTGAAATAATTCCGTGTTCTTCCCAAATTCCGAACAGAGTGAAATGCAATTACTAGCAGGCTCAAGATAGAAACAGATTGAAGAGTATCCGACCACATTCCCATGCTTACAGATTTCCAATAACAACATCCTTCCTAGAACAGAACAAAAAACCTTTTATACAAAAATTCAAAAAACACCATGACTATTTTTTTCATGCAATAGACTTCTGAAACTCTCGACATTTGCACAAACCAAGACCGAACAAACCACCATTTATACAAAAAATCTAAAAATACCATGACAATTTTCTACATACGACGAAATTTTGAGACCTTCGGAAATTTCATAGAGAGGATAAAGGATAACACATACCAAATAACCATCCGCATAGTCACCCTACATCTTCGACTTTGTCTTCCGATGTACGCGTAACCAACTTCACCGAAAAACCAAAATATTAAACAACTTACCTTTCCACTTCTATTAACCTTCCTCCGAAACTTTCTCTAAAGATTGCTTGACGTCCTCGCTGCATTACCCTATTGGTTATCACAAAATGTGAAAGTCATTTATTTCCGAATAAGGGAGTTGTCATATCAACCCGCCCACCGACCCACCTCGGGCACGAGGTGCATGCGATGGCCACGTTGGCATCCTTTCTCCCCACGTGGCAAGGCTCTTCCGTCGACATGAACACGTGGCCCCCTCACCATCGTATTACGCCCTGATCGGCGAATGATGTGGTCCCTATCAGCAAAATTCTGATCCTGAAACAATACCCATAGTTCATTCAACTCTGCTTGCAACTCCTGTCGCCATGGCTGGTCGAGAAATCTATCAACATTATTGGAGGCCCAGTTTGCGAGACAATCTTCCGCTTTGTTACCTTCTCTTCTCACATGAAAAAGTACAGTATATTTGATTTCTATTAATATCTGCTTAATTTCCTGCACTAATCCTGCAGCTCCCCAAATATTACTAATTACTTCCCAATTAGCCCCCTGTTGAAGCTTTCTAAGTATACCAGTAACCATTGCAGAATATCCCTCTATTTCTAATTGCAGCGATTAAGAATTTAATTATCATGATATAAAAGTTTTCAATTTTTTTTAATCGTGGCCATAAATATTTATTACGCCAATAGGCGTATCCCCCTATCGGAAATCGCTTCTTTTAGGATTATTCTAATTAATATTTTTCATCTGATGGTCTATATTGAAAGATGCCGGTATATTCTTGTCGTCGCCACTTAATCAATGAATGAAATTAAAAGCCATAACCTCCTTGCATGTCTAAATATAGTGTTTAAACCCTACTTAAATTAATTTTTTACCAAATGATCATTAAAAATTTACTGTTCCTCTTATTTATCTCCACGTATGAGAGTATGAGGGATTAGAGCGAAATAAGGACACGTTTCAGGTGAGAAAGTTGTATCATCGACGCTGCATGGCATGTGGTTAGCTTAACGTTTCAGGTTTAATCATGGGATTTGTATGGAGGCGGCCATATCTGCAAACAACAATAAATATCGATGTCCATCCATCTTCCAACGGGAGCAGTGTGCCACGCGCAACGAATTATTTAATGGCCATTATCTTCACCCGGTGCCACGTGCAACGAATTCTGCAGAGCTATCACACAAGCGGGAACCGTTACGAGAAGGTGAACCAGAAAAAAATTTTGCTATAAAAGATTTCCAATAACACTTGGCGATGGTCCTGTAATGGGTCTGAGTTCCAGGCATCTCACGTTATCTTCTACCTGCAGGATATAGTTCTTTGGCGGCGGAATAAATGTTTTTCCTCCTTCCAAAACTATTGAGAACTCGGGCAATTTTAATTCACTTACTCCCAAAGTGTTGAAGCAGAGATCAAATTGCTGCGGAGACATTGTTGCGGCCCTTGGATATGTAATTGCCACATTCAGGGCCTCTAGTATTATTTCATAGGCTTCCTCTGCTAAATAGGTGAGTGAAGTCCCAGAGTCCATTATTGTCTCTCCATTGTGAAATTGATCCATCTCCCAAGCACTAGCAGATATTGGAAGTTTCTCCCCATTAATATTGATTTCTTCTATGCCCACGTAATAGAATGTTGATGATCCTCCCTGCAGAATCGGAGTATATTGAATTGGCTTTATCCATAACGACGGAGCTGAATCTTCGACCATGTCTCCAAATACCAGAGATATTTTCACTATGGTGGGTGATAGATAATCTTCTAAACAATAAGAGAATTCGCCTCCATATAAACTGGTCATTCGTATTGCAAATGAATTGGGTCCTTGAACTAACCCTAGCACGCCTTCTGTGCCAACCTCTGTCTGGCCTTGGTTGTTTAGTCCACATCCCATCAAAACATTATGTTCCTTCAATGGCTTCCCCATGGTAGAATTCAACGAAATCGTTCCGCGGATGTACGGTCCACCAATGCTGGAGTTTTCCATGTATTCATAGCTGTACTTGCAGGCCATTTTAGGTCTAAAAATGCATGATAATGTTGGAGATAGGGCATAGCATTCTCTGGAGTAACAACGAACGTATGATAAAGAAGAGGATCTCTCGAGATTGAATGTCGGGAAAGTCCTGCAATTCTAGCAAGGGTTGCAGTTCACCCACATGAGATCACTGCCAGTGTCTGTTATAGGCAGGATTCTTTGAGGAGGAGTCCCGAAATAAAGCTCCATGAAATAAAGAGCAGTTTCTAGAGTTACACCAGAGGCTACTGGCATGTCAAATGCAGTATTGGGTCCGAGGTTCGAACCCACCAGAGTCAAAGGAGGCCAGTTATAGCTACGCTACACGTAACACCATAAAACCAAACCTCCGGACTTCAAACCGATTAAACTGCGTTTGATTGGAAATTCGCGTTCCAATATGGATGACATCACCCAAGCCTGAAATCAACGTGAACGCAGCGTGATTGGCCAGCGCTGGACCCCACCGGACTCCAAAATTTTTATGAGTTGAATTTCATATGAAATTCGCATACCAAAATGATTTGGTGACATCATGGACCAAACCAACACGAATTGAATGCGATTGGTTCACGTCAACCACTTATGTGGTGTCGTGGGATCCTCCGCATTGCTTACTGTGCAATGAACTAGCACGGTGAAGTGGCAGGTGCCTCCTCCGACCTCTGCTGCTTTGTTGTTTCAAAAATAAGGTTTCCCGCTTTAATTTATAAACAAGAAGCAGAGATATTGTGGTTAATACAATTAATTTATTAAAAATAATTACATCGTAAAAGACCAATATTAAAGTTTTCACCTCACTTCATTTGTTGTTGCAAAGTAAGGGTTAAATTATTTATTTTGTCTTAATATATTTATACATCATACAATTTATTGTTGAAAATAAACATTCCAGGATTTTAAATGAGAATGATATTGTTTAAGTCCTTAACTATGATTAGCCTGTGCACAGGAAGGTTTTTGGATAGTCTAATGGCTTGGAACCAGGCATACCACCAAGCTTGATTGTTTGACGCTATGCCCAAACTCCTGGAATAAGTTGTTTCCACTTGTCCACTGTGGCTAAATACACCTCTCGCACCTGCAACTACAAAAATAATGTCGTCATTTTCATATAAAACTTTCTTCCAATCCAATGGAAATTAGGTGACGTTTGTAGTTATTCACATATGTTCAAGACATTGGATGTTTCTTCTTTGTTGTTTTCAATCCTTACCTCATCGAAAGAAATGTTGTTCAGGATGAAGTTAATAAAATAATTAGATATCATAATAATGGACTCATTTAGTTGTTTAAAAGTAAAAATTAATGTATTCGAAGTTTTTATTTCCAAACACAATTTTAAAAAATTTATAAATTTAAAAAAATAATAAATAAAAAACACATTTTTCATAATTACAATACACATTATTATTATTATTTTATGTGGAAAATTTTATTCTACATGCCATCTCTAAAGATAAGTCTTTAATTGTATTTTTTATAAGTGTAAATTTTTTAACAAAGTATATATATTATATTTATTTATAGATAATTAATATTAATTTTAAAATTATATTAATTACTATTTATATTTTAATTTAATTAATTGTAATTTTTCAAATTAGAAAAATAAATAATTAAAAATATCGTTAAAAAATATTTGACAAACTTTGAAATTGTATATTTGTATTTTATAATATGTTCTTATTAGATTTCAAGGACATAAGTGGATTCAGTTCACAAGCCATGATTTATTTCAATTTAAAAGTGGATTCAGTTCACAAGACATGATTTATTTTAATTTAAAAGTGGATTCAGTTCACAATGCATGATTTAATTTAATAAATTACATGAAAATCATTTAAATAAAAATGACAAATAGGATAACCATAAAATTATGCAATAACATTTATGAAATTTACATTGTATAATTAAATTATAATATGCCTCCATCCATAATAATAATCATGATATCTCTCTCTTCAAATTGAGTGTTATTTAGTTTTATTAGATGAATGTAAGATTCATCTTTAAAAACTTAAAAAAATAAAAAAATTATACAACATGGTAAATTTTATCTACCAAACGAGCAATCATAAAATACTTACAATACTAAACATATATTATATCTTATATCTCCAATATTAACATATGTTACCATAGTAGTTAATTATAACAAATTGACTATGTCTTGGGAATCCATTGACATGGAACATTATTGGTTAGAGCATACTAATTGTAAACTCACATTATTGGTTTATAATATGAATAATCGATCAACGTCATCTATGATCATTTGTCACATTTTGACAAATATTATCTCAATATGAAAATCACCCATGGAAAACCATGGTCATAGTTTGTCCAACGTCACATTGTGACAACAATTGTTTCAATGTTTAAATCAATTCCCTTGGGTTCACCAATTCCTTTGGTTTATAATATTAAACCCTTGGGTTTATTAGTTCTTTTGGTTTATAATACGAATAATCGATCAATGTC